>JAPFFF010000443.1:0-22645 GCA_039105265.1 Tritrichomonas musculus | reverse complement strand
AAGAATTTGTTTTAAATAAACCTGCCACTTTACTTCACCTCATTGATGATGGTATTTGCAATGGATGTGTACTGAAATCAAAGAAAAAAGAACCACAAAACAAATAACAATATCAATTAAAAAAAAAAGGAGTCCCATATAAAACCATTTGCTATTGGTATCGAAAATACAAAATGGATCACAATTATGTACCTTAAAAAAAGATAGGACAACACAAACGAATTTTTTCCCCAGATGTTGAAGAAATAATTGCGGATATGATAAAGATTCAATTCATTTTTCATAATGTAATGATCAAGAGAAAATATCTAAGATTAATTCTTTGCAATGTATGGCAGTCGCTTGATTTAAAAAACAGATGCAATTTTATCAATGATCGATTTATTTCCTGAGAATTCATAAGATGTATGATGAGAAAAAAAGAGAAGTGAAGTGAATCCAAGAGAAGTCGCAAATTATTGTAGAAATATTTACCGCGCTCTGAAAATATATGATAAAGGACTGATTTTTAACATGGATGAAACCGCATGGAATTTTGTTTATAAAAGAGGTGAGGTCTTGGCCGAAGTTTTAAAAGAAGAAGTCGAATCTCAATTACTAGATTATCTCAAAAAATGCTTCACAGTTATTTCAACTATTTCTGCAAATTGCGATAAGCATCTTCCTCTATTTTTTGCGACTGTTTTGACTAACAGGTGCGAACAACAATTTGATGGAATCAGACGATGACAGCCATTATCAATATCATGGTAAAGCAGGAAAAGCAACAGATGAAGTCATGAAATATTTTTTTAAAATTGTTCACAAAAAACGGACAAAGCTAAAACCATGCGCTCTTGTTTTAGATCAGTATCCTTCCCATGCTTCCGATAGCACAAAACAATATGCGAAAAAATACAACATAGAGTTATTTTTTGTTCCTGTCTCAGCTACAGATCAATTCCAACCTTTAGACGAATATATTTTTGGTATCATGAAATTACTGGCTTCTTCATTTTTTGATGATGACAATGCTTTGCTTGAATCTAAAGCAAAGAGTAAGAAGATACAAAGAATAGATATAGATAGCAGCTCCTTAAGTGACTATTGTTCAAATTCGGATGACGATGATCTTTTCTCTCCAGAAAATAGTAAGGGAACGAGAAACAATAGTGCATATATACTTTTCGGTATGTATATTGATTCTTCGGAAGAAGATAGCCACAAATCATCTTCATTATCCGATATGAAAAAAAGACCAAAGAATAAGAAAGCATTATAGGCGTACCAAAAAGCATTTAACTCTTCAGTATAGATTTGATTAAGCAATAGCATTCAATTTTCATTAACGGTCATTTTTAACGTACATATCTATTTTAATTCTTATATCAATCTGGGTAATTTTCAAAAAACCACCAATATATAGTAACAAATACGTCATTAATATAATATTTAATAATAGCCCTACTTTTATTACAATTTTCAAGTATAAATAAGAATGCATCTAAGAAAAAAAACTATTTTGAAGTTTTTGCTTCTTTTTCATTATGGAATTTGGCTTTCAAATATGTCTTCCAAGACTTCAAGGACCGAATTGTTAATTCCTTGAATTTTTCACCAGCTTCTTTTTCAGTCGAATCTAAGAATAACATATCTTTAAAGTATTGAATATCTTCCAATTTTTGAAGCTCAGGAATACCAGTTCCGATCATTAAGACTAAAAGTGTAATCAACAGTTTAGCATTTTTCCTCAAAATGTTAAGAGCGTCTGCAGATGATGTTAAGAATGTTTTGAAATAAATCGATTTCTTTCCATCAAGAATTTCAACGTATGAACTGATGAAATGGAAAGGAGCATCTTCTGTTTGAATTCCATTGAACTTCTTGAAATTACCCAAAAAGTGACCGAAATCAACATGGAAAAAGTGGCCATCATCTTGAATCATAATATTTCCAGGATGACGATCAGTTACACCTAGAACACAAGTTGCCACTGCGTAACCAACAGAACTTAATAAAAAGTTTCTTCTTGCTTCTTCATATTTCTGATCTGTTGGATTCTTCTTTTTTAAGTATTTAACGTAAATTTGCTTGTTAAAAGTTCCCTTATCAACTTGAAGTTCAGATTCAGTAATTGCATTTGGAACAACTTCAATAAAACCTTGATTCAATCCAGTTGGCAAAACACTATAACATCGCATTCCAAAATCAAGTCCTTCCTTTCTCCATAAATGCTCCATAATTTTCATGAGTTGAAGAATAAGTTGATCTTGACGCAAATCGTCACCAGCCTTAAACATCGTCATAACAGGAGCTGTTGCAAATGGAGCAGCATTTTTGAATACAAGGAAAAATGGTTTTTTCTTAGAATTCATAACTTTACATTTATCGATTATAAACGACTCTACAATAAGACGTGAATCGACAGGTAAACGAAACTCTTTTGGTATTTCTATCTTTTGTAATGCTTCTCTAAATGGCTCTTGAACATCTTGAACATTTAATTCACTTAATTCTTTGTTCAATTGAACAAGTTTTTGCGTAAACTTGAAACCCTTTATTAATTCTTCTCGATAAGACCCGATTCCGTACATAAAATTAACAATCATTAATGAAAAACGCATACGAATATTAGAAAGATGAGCTTCACTCATTAATTGCCAAAACAACTGGTGACCAATTACTCGTGGCTCAGTTAATCCTCTTCGAATTAAAAATTGTGCAAGCGGTGAATCTTCATATAATTCATATTTTAATGCTTGAACAAGTTGTAAAAGATAAAGCAGAACCTCATTATCACTCAATTCTTCTAAACATTCAACGGCGTAAGCGCGCACATAACTGTTTGGATACTTTACATCTAATAATGATAATGCTTGAACACCCGAGGGACGTTTCCAATTGGCGAGAAGGAGTGGAATTTCTTTAACTTGATCAGGATCACTATATTCAATTGAATCAAGCATTGATGATAATAATTCTGGATACATGAAACAAAAAGTTCTGTATTTCCAAAGAGCTTTTTTGTCTTCTGCTGTTAATGGCGTCAATGGATCAATTTCTCGAAGCAATTCAATCCTATCTTTTTCAGATTTTGGAACCGTTAACGTTGCACGAGAGCGGAAATCATCAGGAATATCGGGTGGAATGTAGAAAACAGGCCTTTCATACTTTGGAAGGCTGAAAGAAATAACAATTGGATTTTCTTCGTTCGATTCGCATGTTGTCAGGAAAAAGTCCAAATCTCTTCCTCTCCACATCTTTTTAGAGCGAGGGCCACTATCAAACCAACCTGTAAATGAATATAATGCTGAGTTGCAAGTTGCCACCGCTTCAATTTGATATGATTGAATTTGAACTTGCTGAATTTGTTGAACTTGAACAGCACCACCACTATTATCACGATATAAAGTGAGCGATAGCTGAGCTTCACGTGGAATGTTAGCTAATAAAATTGGAAGAACAAGAGTTTCATCAAAAATTAATGATGATTTACCCAGGACACCTTTTGTTTGCACTGGCTTACAAAGCAATTTTGTTCCATATATCAAACATGCTCGAAGGAAGTAATAACCATCTCTGGGAGAGTTTACATATAATGCATGATGTATTTCTATCTGAGGATACATTTTAACTTTGAAATGAGGAACAAAACCTAAATCTTTATTGGGCTGAGATGTAGGATAATTTGTAATGACAATAGGCCGTACTGTCATTTCGGGCGTGATTTCTTTTTGGCTGGCCTTTTGACTAGTTTCTTTTTCTTGAATTGATTGGATTATTTCTGCTTTGTCTACTAAATTAACAGAGAGAATTGGCTGCCCACTGACAATGAAATGACGCACTCCAACAAAATGAGTGATTGGTATATTACCTGCTAAGACTTCATCATTACCTATAGTGATAACATAATCATTTGGATCATTTCCTGCATTACTTTGTATTGGTGGCTGAGTAGAGGAATTAGAGCTTGATTGAGGAGAAAACGGCGGAACTTTTTCTCGTGATTGCTGCGGTTTCTGCTGCTGAGGCACTGGCGGTGGCGTTTTTGACATTGTCGTTTGCGGATTTGGAGCTTGATCCTGTTGGATTAGTGGCGGTTGTCGAAGAGCCCTTTGATTATGAGCCAGCGATTGCCTATCGTATTGACTGGTACTAAGAGGACGATTTGCTTTTGGCATAGCAATAGGTCTTGTACCAAATGGAGATGTTGTTGGACTAGACTGATACTCATTAGAAAGACGAGCAGTACGCTTCATTGATCTAAGTTTTTCGAGGAACATTTGAATTGCCTGATTTGCGGTCATATCGTAATTAACTTTGATAGCAATTGCCATAGATGAGACAGATGATTGCATTAAACTCATTTGTGGCAAAGAATTAGAAAGAGTAGATTGTGAACCACTGGGATCATTAGCAGAGTCAGTGTTTAATTCAGCTTTCATTATGACATATTGATCATCGATCTTTTTAATGGGGATAACTGGTTCAGATTCTGATATCATCATTTTTGCCATTAATGGATTAGTTTGCATCATCTTAATTCGATTTTTTGATATTTCTGATCTGAGAATAGAAATATCTGTATTAAACATAATTATTTCGCCTGTCAGTGGGATACTACATAAATCAAGCTCTTTTGTAAGTTCATCGATTGTTCTATCAAAATTTGAAGTCGGAGGGCATATTGCAACAAATAGAAAACATTGGTTTGGATATTTTTTCTGATATCTTAAACATTCTAAAATGACATTATCATCCTTTAACTGCTTGTTAGGATCAGGAAATCTTCTTGCTCGAGGATTTGCTGGATCATATATAGTAGAATGGAGTCTAAAGAAGTTGATATTAGAAATATTAGAATCAGGATATATTTTACACATATTTTCATAGACTTTATTTCTAAATTCCAATACTGTCGATGTTAAAAGCATTTTAACTTTAATGACAAGATGAGTTGTTAATCTAACCAAAAAAGTTGATTTTGGAGGCTTCTTAAAAAGAGATCTCATTTTAAAAGGCGAATTTAATTGCTTTTGATTATATCTAATTATAAACATTTCAAAATAATATTCGTAACCAAAAACAAAAAGTGCCATCCTTTGATACTTTGAAATAAGAATTTTTGATGGTTGAAAATATGCAGATATTTGGGTTGTTAGAAAAGGTGGTAGCGATTTGTCCATCATATTAACCAACTGCGGCTCGGGAGGGTTTCCACAATAAAGAAGATCATAAAAATCGGCCTGCCTGCTTGAATTTCGGCATACAACAAAATTACGATATCCACGACTAGAAATCAAATTGATAACATCAGAGCCAGTTAAAGAATTTAGAAGAGGCACGGTAATTTCAGTATAAGGAAGTATAAGGTCAATTTGGTGTATATTTAATGATGTTAATGGCGAGTTTAGGATCGAATTCATGAATTATTTGATTCCTCGTTAAATATTGTATTGATAAATTTCTTAACTCATATTGACTTAATTGAATAAATTTAAGATAAAAGCTCAATTTACTAAAATATGGTTATATTCACATATATATTTTATTTTTTTTTAAATATGTGCATACTGAACAATCATTTGTTTTACGGTGACTATTCTCTCAATTTATTTTTTCAATAAAAATTTCATTTCAATATATTGAAAAAAGATTCAAACCTTTCTTTTTGAAAAACTTATTTGATCTTCTGAAATAATGATCGTTTGTATTAAAAAAAAAAATAATATAACATAATTATCTAAATTAAGTGAGATGAAAAAAGAAATACAAGATTATTTTTTTAAAAATATAAAAAAATTGTAATCAAATATAAAAATATAGTTAGAAATTATATTGAAGAGTAAATAATTATTATTTACAATACATAATAAAATATAAAACAATCATAATATACGAGAAGAAAAAGAAAAGTCAGAAGAAACTTTTTCGACTAGGGGGAATTTTTTTGTAGGCACCTTACAATGAAAATACGAAACTAATTTTGACTAATTCAAAAGAAATAATCTATAGATAAAAAAAGTTTAAAGCGTCTAAAACTTGTCAAGTATATCATCTGCAGTAAAATCGTCTAAAACAGAATTAATTTGCTGGTCAATTGGTCTCCCAAGTGCTGAGTAATAATTTGATGTTTTTTTATTGTTAAAACCTAAATTTGTTCCTAGTGAAGCTTTGGCAGCAGTCATAGCTACTGATGAGACTCGCCCAGAAGAACCTTGCATTGATATAGAAGGATTAGTTCTACTTTTAGCATTGGATAAAAACGAATTTCCAATATTACTCAGATTACTATCGTTTTGATTGGAATTAAAATTAAGATTTGTACCTAGAAGAGAATTGAAACCAGAATTTGATTGAGGAGTCGTTGACGATAAAGTTTGACTACTATTTGCGAAATTAGAAAGGATATCATCAAGTTTTTGACCAGTTGATATATCAGGTTCATAACTTTTATTCTTTCGATCATTATCAAATTTATTAGCACTTGAAAATTGGTTATCTTTTAAAATGTTATGAATTATCTGACCATCATCAATACGAGAACTATTTTTCTGACTATTGTAAGCACTATTGAGATTGCTGATATTAGAAGCGGCTGTTGAAATATCGTTTAAAATAGTGGATCCGCTTTCATATTTTGTGAAAAATGGATGTTGCAATGCTTGCGAAGCACTTGGACGTTTTGCTGGATCATAACGGAGCATTTCTTTCATTAAATCAAGAGCTTCAGGCGAAGCCATCGGAATCGCATCCTTAAGACCAGATCCAACAGTTGATGTGAGCCTTATGTTATTCTTATTCGCAAGACGAATACCATCTGGCCAACTTTTTGCATTTGGGGTTCCCAAAATTGAAATTATTTTATACAATTGGTCTGTTTCAGAATTTCCTTGAAAAAGTGGACGAGCAATATAAAGTTCTGCCATAATTACAGCTGCTGCCCATATATCAACAGGGGAATTATATTTTTCAGATTTCAAAATAATCTCTGGCGCCCGATACCAACGTGTAGAAACATATTCAGTGTATGGGGGACGACTTCTAATTTCTCTTGCAAGACCATAATCTCCAATTTTTAGCACATTGCCTTTCCAAAGAACGTTATCGGGCTTCATATCGCGATGAAAAAATCCTTGTTTATGGGTGTATGCAAGGCCAGTTAAAATTTGTTTTGTAATTGCTCTAACATCATCCTCTTGATAGCCTCCAGTTTCATTAATTGTCTTTAATAATGATTTACCCAAAAGCTCAAAAACAAGATAGAGATATTCGTTTTCCCTAAAAACTTGAAGAAGTCGTATTACATTGTTATGCTTAATTTTTCGAAGGCTTTTAACTTCTTTGAGCTGCAAGCATTCTTCAAAAGAAGAAAACCGTCTTTTTATTTTTTTTATTGCAACAAGATCGCCTGTTTCTTTATCCCGGCATTTAGTAACAGTTCCGAAAGCACCATCACCTATAACCTCTATTTCTTCAAATCTCTTCATCTTTTATATTCAACGAATATTTGAAAATTTGAATATAATTCATTTAAAAAAGAATTGCAATAAATTCATGCAATAAGTGATCGTTATTATTAAATATTAACCTTGATGACCGGAGGTTGAATATTTTTTTTTGGAAATTCAATTTCAAAAACTTTATAACCATAATCTTTATATTAACGAATAAATATTCAATTAATTATTTATTCCCAAAACAAAAAATTCATATTTTTAAAATGTGATTTTTTTTTTTTTTAATTGCTAATAAAACAATCACTTCAAATATATAATTCAAAAAGTTTTAATTAAACATTAAAAAGTTCAATTTCAGAAGGCCATTTATCGTTTCAAAATAGATTTTTTATTGAATCAATAAATAATTAACCTTTTTTAATAAACTGGTACGTAAATTTTGAACTTTTCAAAAAGTTTATATCATTGAAATTTCTTTTGAGTTTTAAATAGTGTTCTCAAAATTGAAAAGTTTAAATTTGCTTACCAGTTTATTTTTAAAATTTTTATAAGAAGAACATTTCGCATTTATTGCGTAATCTCTGCAAATCGCTAATTAATAAGCTTCAATAAACCATTCAGGCTTAGATCAGATAATTTTACAGATATTTTCAAATTAAAATCAAAAATTGATACAACAATTGGAAGTAAAGCTCTTTAAAAATCACTTAATTGAAAAGATTGTCGATGTTTTAGTTTAAACAGTAAGCCTTTTTGGCTAATGAAGCATTCACAGCTCATAAATTCTAGATTTCTAATCCAACCTGAACAAATGATTAAGACCCTTTTTTGCTTACTGAAATAATTCAAAACATTACTATCTTTAATCCACCAGCACTTTATTGAAAATGATTTCTTCAAAAATATCTCATTTTAATTTGGAATATGCAAAAAATTCTAAATTAGTTAATTATATTAAGAAATAATTTCACATTAAACACTTCAATGAATATGATTATGTTATATAACTTTGTTCTCAAATACAATCCTCAATTAAAATTCTATGTTAATTTCAAACAAGAGTTTTTTGTTATTATAAATGATTTATATATTAATAAAAGAACAGCTTTTAATTTTCTTTTTTCTTATATTTTACTTATTTCCCTTTTATTCTTTTTTTTTTTTTTACTATTTTTTGAGTTGATAAATGGCCTTCGTATTTTGAACTTTTTTAAAACGGTTATTGTAAAACCTTCATATTTTGAACTAGGGTTTCGATGAGAATTGAGAGCCACTCTCAATTTTGAAATAAAATTGAAAAGACGAGTCTCAAATTATTCAAAAATTCATAAAAAATATGGAAAGAAATTGTTTTTTAAGTTAATCTTAAAAAATATTGGTTTTATATAGTCTTGCGGATTCTATGAGTTCATATTTAGGAGCCATATTTCATTATTTTATTAAACAGGAACCTGTTTTAGACAATAATATGTGCTTACATTGTGGACTCAAATATGATTTAAAGATATGATTTCGATCATTTATACAAATAGACATTACTATAAAAGAAATACCATGATCATTTGTAAAAATGCTATTTTGAACGGAAAATTTGTTTTTGATTGCATCGTTTGTAACAAAAAGTTATTTTTTTTCAGAGGCTTCTCTCAAATATTTTGAGAGAATTGAGAGGATCTTTCCATAAAAAATTTGACACTTAAGTTTTAGCGTCAATATAAATTACTTTCGACTTATTGATTAATATAACAGTTATACCAACCATTATAATTATATTATTGATAATTAATTACGCTTTTTCTTAAATCTTCAAAAGATCATTTGATGATATACTTAAATAAATTAGACAAAAAATAAATTTATATGGATTAAAATGATAAATAAAATCGAATCAAAGCAAATATTTATTGGATAAATATATTGTAGAGACATTTTATAAATTGATATATTTTTTATTAATAATATTATATTTTGATATTATTTTATTAAATATTTGAATGAATAAATGAATTTAACATTCGATATATATAAAATGAAATTTCAAAAATTCAATGCCCAATATTTGAATAAACTCATAGAATCGGCAAACTATTTTGAACTTTTTTTGTGTCTAAAGCTATTTTAAAAAAACGATACGTCACTTTCCAACGTGTTTTTATAGAAATTCTATTAAAAAGTTGAACTTTTTAAATAAGGTGACTTATCTTTTTGGGAATAACTTACCAAGTTTTGTAAATGTTTTTGAATTATGAAATCACTATTTTTTAATATTTTAAATGCAACAACTCTTTTATAAAGATATTTTTCTTGAATTTATTGAGACTAAAGCCAAAGAAGATGAAAATTTTGGAAATCAATATTTATAAAAAATGTAAAAATCATTATTACCTTTACTAAAATTGCTGATAATAATTATTGAGGATCTAATTTTTTTGAACAAAATCTTTGAAATAATATTCTATATGATTATTTGGGATTATGAAACAAACCATTCATGAATAAATAATGATTTCAAAGTAAATACAGAGAGATATCTATAACAAAGAAAGACCAGAATTTTTTAAGAAATCCATTGAGCTGGTAAAAGAATATGAGAATTAAAATTCTATCTATAAATTGATTAGAAGACAACATTATTTATGTTAATTGAATAAGGTGCCACTTGATATCATATCAATAATATTTGAATAATCAATTTATGGAATTATTTCTTTTCGATGTGAAAAAAACGATAATATTATATTAATATACAGCATTCTTTGGATTGATTCAATATTTAAATATTCACAAATGATTGGAATTAAATTAGAACATCTTTATAGCATTTCACATTTCAGAGTCCAAATAAGAATTAAATAAAATAGAGAATTATTTAGTTAAATATTTTGAAAATCCCAAATTAAAGTATATGATGATGATAATAATGGAAATTATAATGGTGATGATGAAAATAATTCCTTTTTGAATTCTTTTTTTTTTCATTGAAAATTCGTATATCAATTTAATAAAATATGATTATTATATGCTTACTAGTACTTGAAAAACCATAACATTGAAGTATGCAAAACAAAATTTTGGTTTAATCCCATTATGAAATGATAACCATTTGAAATCAAATATTTTAATCCTATTTCAAATCAAACATTTTTAATGATGCTTCAAATCAATCATCTCTATAAAACTTAAATTTATATATATAAATATATTTTTCAAGTTAGAACATTTCAATTGAATTGAAAATCAACAGCATTTCATTTTGCCACAAAAGACAGTGATATTGAAATCATTGATCTTTCATTAGATAATAACAAAAAAGAACACTTTATCATTTAAAAGATTATTTTAATCGATACATTTTGGTGATTTGTATATTTTATCTCATAATAAATATCATTTTGCCATCAGGAAATGATGAAACCAAATCATTACTTTCATAATAATCATAAAAATATGTTTTTCTGATATTATTATTTGACTAAAAAACTTTCCGACTTATTTTATCGTTTCTATTAACAATTTAACAAAAAATGTTTAGAATTGATCCCATCACACCATTTAGCTTTGATGGGAATAAAATGATTCAAGTCAATCAAGCTAATAGTGAGGATGAAATTTTAAATGCAATTTTGTCTTTGAGTACATTCGATATTTCAAAAATTCCTTCAGATTTTAATGAAATTATCTCAAATAATTGGTGTTCTTTGGCATCAAAAGCCATCAATGCTTTTTCTACAACTTGTCCAACAATGAGCTGCAAGTCTTTGATTGCATTCATATATCTTGGTAGAGTAGCAGCAATTCTTGAATCAAAAAAATTAAAATCTCAAAAACAATCTTGTTCGCCTATTTCAGCTGTGACAGGTAGAGGTTACATGTATTCAAGCAATATACAACAATCATTAACTTTAGAATATTTTCAAATTCCAGATGTTTCGAACGAAATTCGCCTTGTCAATTATTTATTCAATTTATTTAACATGAAACATTTTGACTTTTATGATGTCATTATATGGTCTATTCAATTAACTATCATTAACGAAAATCTTTATAGCGCTATTCCAAATTTTAATGAAATTGAAAAAATGCCTAACGCCATTTCTTTTACCGATTTAAGATTGATAGTACCTAAAAATCCATTAAGTTTTGCAATTATTAAATTTCTATACAATAAAATTTTTAAGGTTCATGTTAATTTTCCTTTTAATCTTAAAAATAATAACTTAGATTTTACATTTGACTCAAAAATTCCTGAGCATTTATGTTGGTCGAATTCTTTTCCTTGCGAAATTGATGTAGCATTATATTTATTTTCAAACTCTTTTCCAGATTTAACATTTTTGTCATTAGCCAAAGATATTGAAAAGATTCCAATTGGTATATTCACGCTTATTGCACTTAATTTCGAATGCAATCTTTCCGAAATTGCGCAAAAAGATGTTGACGAAGTAATGGATATTATTAAATCAGTGAATTTGCCTTATCAATCGATTTTGCTACTTCTACTTTATTCAACGACAAATGATTTATTCCAAAAATCTCTTTCAAATCTTATTAATAATCCTTCACTATCTACAGATTGGAAAAATGCTACTATGCTTTTGTCAAATTCTAAAAACTGCGCTGTTGATAGATATATCTTCAAAGCAAGTAATGGAAATATTAAAGCTGCAAAAAAACTGTGTTATTTCCCTGAATGTTACGAGAAAATCAAAGAAAATCAAAATTTTCCTCTTAATTATGTAAAACTTTATTTTGAAGATAATATACATCAAAATCTTGAAATTAAGCCAGAATCAACAATTGAAAATTCTATTTTGCTTTATAAACTTAGCCAAAATAATCTTCTAATATCAAATGATTGCTACCTGCCATTAATCAAACAGTGCCATTCAGTTTTCGTAAAGAATGTTCAGAATGCGTTTTCACCTCCAAATTCAGATTGGATAATGAGCGGCTGCTCAAATTTTTCGGGCTCTTTCTTTATTCCCAAATATCCATCAGAATTTATTTTTGATCCCAAAGGAAATGAAGCTTTTATTTCATTTTTAAACGCTTTTTATTCATCAAAATGCCTTAAAGATCAAAAACTTCCTGAAATTTCCGAAGTTACTGACTTTTTCACAAGTTCGATTACATCACTTCAATTTATAAATACTTTTCCAAAATATTCTCCAAAAGAAATTCAAAAATCAAAGATCTTTCATATTGACTCGGCATTTAAATTGGATAAGGGAAAATTTATTGAAAAAGTTTGCAATATTGCAATTCGATCAAACAGTAATTTTTCAACGATTGTAGAAGTACTTACTAATCATGATGCCTTTGATGTATTCCAAGAAATCATATCAAAAGATTTATCTTTGTTACAGTATTTCGCTGTTAATTCTCATCAATGTAATTGCAAATTTATATCACAGTATTTATCTAGTAATGACATTCAGCAAAAATCACCAAATGAACTTTTATTAATAATGCAGCAAATTTTAACAATTGATGATACTTTTACTGATTCAATGGTTTACAAAGTTCTTGCATCGATATCCGAAGCCAATCCTGAACTGGCACTTAATTTATTGCATTCTTTACCATTAAAGAAAACTTTTGCTGAAACGGTTTTAAGCTCAATTAAAAATATTCCATCTCCAATTCCGACACAATATCTTTTATTTATCAAAGAAACAGCAAACATGCTTGAAAAAGTACAATGCCAGTCATCTTTCACTCCTATGAAAGCCTTGAAAAATGATTGGAAAGAAGATAATGAAACTCAAGATGGTGAATCAAAGATGAAGAAAAAAACAAAGAAAACCATCTGGGATTATCCTGATGATATTGGTGAATGCACTCAAATATTAACCGGCCATAATTATCAAAATCAGCCTTGGTTCTATTGTTATACTTGTGGTCTAATTGATAAGACTGGCTGTTGTCTTCCATGCGCTCTACGATGCCACAAGCATCATGATATTGTATATTCTAAAAACTCATCATTTTTTTGCGATTGTTATGAAAAAATTGAAATTTGCAAGTTTCTTCAAGACAAATTTGCACCTCATTTAGATCCAGATTCAACTGAAAACAAAGATCAAAAAGAAGATCAAAAGGGAAGCCTTAAAAAGAAAGTTTTAAAGAGAGAATATGTAATTGCTCCTAAAAATGGCAGGCAAGCTTTCATTCAACATTTAAATGGATCTTCTCATATGATAATTGTTAATTCAGGCAATGATCAAGAAAGTTATTATGCACCTGATGCTGAACCAATTCAAGATAGCGATACTACTACTAATAATAACAGTGGCTTATATTCATATCTTAGAGCTCGTCAGCAGCAGCGACAACAACTACAGCAGACTAAGCAAATAAATACTTCTTCAATACCTCAACAACCATTGACATCATCTTCATTCCGCCAACATTTACAAGACCAAATGATATTGCAACAACAACAGTTACATGAGGCTTCAAATTCTAGACCAAATGGTCCAAATACATTATTTACATTTGGTACTGTAAATGGAGGTAATGGCCCAATAAATGATTCGATGAGCATGAATAATACGCCAATACAATCCTTTGGCTATAATTCATCATCAGGACTGGATTCTGCCATGATCGATAATGGATCTGGTAGTGCTCTTCCCCAAATGATAAATGTTCATCCAGAAGAAGATTACGAATATGACAATTACAATGAAAATGATATGGATGAAATAAATGAAATTATTTTACCTGATGATATCGAATCTTTGACAGAAGAGGAAATACGTGCAATATTTGGTGACGATATTAATCCAAGAAATATGACCCTCTTACAAAGAGCTCTCCATAATAGATTAATGCAACGCCGAAATAATTCAAGTTTGGGATCTAGCAGGCCTAGTTCTGATCATACTAATACTTCTACAACATCAACATATAGACCTAATTATTCAACTTATTCAACTAGTTTCAAGAGCTCTACTAGTTCCGGAAATGATTCTACCAATACGAACAACAATCCTTACAGCTTCAGCTATAGTAATTCTTCATTTAAGTCAACGTCACCTCCATTTTTACGCTCAAATATTCGAACAATTTTCTTCCGTGAACAACCAAATCTTTCATTGTCAAATAATCCTTCATTTGGTTTTCGCAACCCTCATCAACAGCAAATAACTACATTTACATTTAATAAGCAAACTGGTTCTAGTAATACATCAAATAGCCCAGCTTCAACCGGCTTCAGCACAACTACGTCATCATCTACAGGATTTGGCTTAAAGTCATCAACTGGATTTGCTTCTAAGCCATCAACATCAACATCAACAGGATTTACTGCAAAGAAAACTACTTTTGGTGGATTTGGATCTAATTCAGCTGCTACTACAACTGGATTTGGTTCAAATGCTCCTTCTACTTCATCTAAATTAAGCTCAAATGCTCCTCCTGCTTCAACCGGATTTAGCACGGGATCTACTTATATAGGGTTTGGTTCAAAAACGACTACTTCTAACGCAACAAAGGCAACTAGGACTGGATTTGCCACAGGTACAGCTAGTTTTAATACTACTTCTTCAGCATTCAACTCTAATCCGTTCTCTGCAAATTCAGCTACAACAAGTGCAGCACCAGCAGCACCTCCAGCTCCCAGTGCTTCAACCACAGGAACGACTACGTCAGGCTCTACTCCAAGAAGTGGAATAGGCTTTATTTGGGGCAGATCCAGAAATCAAGATGGGCCAAATTCTTCAGGAAATCTGAATCAATCTGGATCAAATTCATCATTCCGTTCCACTTCAGATAACAGCAACAATAACAGTACAACAGGACCAGCAAAGACAACAACAACAACAACAACAGCTGGTTTTGGTCCAAGTTCAACCAGTTTTGGAACTGGCTTTGTATCTAGCTTTGGAACTGGCATAAGATATGGAACAAGCACTTTTGGTAATGCTTCGGCATCTTCTGAATCAGGCCAGAGGCCAATTAATAATAATAATAACGGACCTGGTTTTAATACAAGACCGTCTACTGCGTTTGGATCAAGGCCGTCACAATCTACTATTAATAATACTTCATACGGAGCAAGACCAGAAACAAGTCCAAGTCAGAAAAGTCCATTTTCAATGACGAGTTTAGGACCGCGATCTGATAATCGATCTTCGCCAAATATGCCAAGTTCAATATACGGAGCAACGCTATCAACAAAGAATAATGTGCAATCAAATTCTAAACAAATAAAGGCTAAACAAGATCCAATCAATGTTCTAACGGCAATCATGATTATATCCAAATTATTGAATGTAAAAGTAATACCTCCAGCTCCTATTAAAAATCAACTTACTATCGTCGACGATATTAAAGATATTAAACTTCAATCTGTTTTAAACTGTGAACCTAATCAATTTGCTCATTTTGAAAATACTGGATTTCGCTGTATTGAATCTACTTCTTCCTTCATAACATTAGGAGGTTCGGTTTCTCTTCCTCAAATAAACATATGTGCTGCAATTGGATCTAATTATAACAAATTAATTGTTTGTGAAGGCTCAAATGCCAAAATCTTTGATCCTGAAAACAATCAAATGCTAAGTTCAACAGAACTCAGAATTAATCCACTTCGTATATCTGTTTCACAAATTGATGGAACCACGTTTGCATTAGCATCTTCAACTGAAGTTTATGTTTACTCTCTGAATGAATTGAATGGAACTATTGAATTGAATCACAAAATAGAATTAATGCTTGAAGAACTTGGAAGGTCACTCTTTGTTGTATCTGTTGATTGGGTTCCACATGAACCACTTCATCTTGCAATTACATGTACAAACTTTGTTAAAATTTATGACATTCCTACTGACTGCATTTCCCCAATAGTATGCTTTAATACCAAAGATCGAATTACATCAGCATTTATGACTGTGTATGATGATGAACCATACGTCTTTGTTTCAACAAATAGTGGAAGAATCTATTATGACAAGTGTAATAATGAAAGCTATGATGGACCAGCAATGCTTATTAAAATATTACCTATCAATTTATCAAGCTATTCTAACTCAAAATTAACATCAATTTCATATTCAGAAGAATCAGATCTTCTTTTTATATCAGCATTAGGAGCACCACTCGTCATTACTCATCTTACTCAAATCATGGATCAAATAAAAGATAATAAAGGAAAGCAAAAGATCCAGCAAAAACCAAATCACTTTGGAGGAAGTTCATCAACTAACTCCTCAATTTCGATTCAATCATGTTCTATTAAAATAAGTGGTCATCATGAAAATTTAATACTAGTTGGCTCTTATCCTGATATTCCTTCGATTTTCATCATGAGAAATAGGATCAATGGAGATGTTGTAATACTCGAATTTACTGACAAAGGCGTTTCTAGCTTTACTGTAGTTTCACCATCAAGTCCCATACAAACTTCTGGCCCATCAATCTCGATTCCTGGTATTGTTATTACAAATGGAGAAGTTTGTGCTGTTGCATCTGATGGCTATCTATATAAATTGGTTTCAGGGAAGCATCAAAGTTCATCAGTGATGCGTCTCGTCCCACCGCCAATTCCATCGGAGTCTTCTAAAAGTGGAAAAATGAAGAAGGCAAAGAAAAAGCAATCAACTGGCCTCATTTTAGGTGAGCAAGATAATGATCAAACACGTTCATCAGCAACGCCATCACAATCATTATCAACAGCAGTAACACCAACAACATCAACAACTTTGCCACTTTCTAATTCAATTTCTGATCACAATCGTTCTTCTCAAGTTGTTAATCTTACTGAAACAAATTCAACAATCAATGATCTTTCAAATTTGACAAATTCAGGATTTTCAATTGATTTAAGTGATAATTCGCTTCCTATTCCATCGTTTGAAACGAATGATTCACTTATCTTATCTAATTTCGAAGATCTTAATGTGAGTGATACTGATGATGAAGAGCCAGAAGAAGAAATGAATGATAGTAATGATGACGATGGTAATGATATTTATGTCGATGATGATGATCTTGAAGAAGAAGAAGATAACGATCATTATCATCATAGATATAGAATTCCATCAAGTGAATTCTTTCTCCCACCACATCATAGAGTTAATGATATTAGTGAAGCGCATATTTCAACTAATGGCGCACGCAAAGCGCGTTCGCAAAGGCTTCTTAAGATTAAATATGGCGAAATTGATGGATTTAGTTTTGATGTTCCAGCCACTTTTTGGGTTGAATCACGAATTGAAACAGCATTGATAACAATAAGTGATCAATATGGATCTGATGTAAGTAATCTCTTAATGCATCGCTCTAAATGTTTTCATGATCGAACAACTACGTTAACTATAACCTTAAATGACAGTAAAAACGTCATTGTTGGCTTTAAACTTTGCTTTGATTTTGAAAAAAGATCAATACGAACACGGCCTGAAAGTGTCAAAATTTTCAATCGACGATATGTTTCAACACAAAGCTATCCAAGAGATTTTTGTTTGCCTTTGAAGAAAAGTGAAGTTGGAATTAATAAAAAATACAAGATTGATTTGATATCCCGATCAATGGATTTAGATATTGATGGAGTAGATGTTTTTGTTGTAGATGCATCGACTCTTGAAATACAAGATAATAAAGATTGGATAAACGATGCATCTTTCATTACAGACTTCGTAGATGTACCTGAAATAAAATGTGAAAATGATGTTGATTTTATCATTAAATCAATGAGTGCAGCAAACTTCCTTCCTCTTAAATCATCTGTTCTTCTTTCAAACAAAAAAGAAATTGACAATCAAAGCGAAAAAGAAAACTTCAATGATATTATTTTGAAAGAAGATGAAGAAGTGAAAAAGCTTTTCGTTTGGATGTATACAAACTCAAAGATTTCTATGGCTTGTAGAAGAATTCTCATTAAGGTCTTAAGAAATGATGCGAAAAGATTTGAAAATCTTTGTACTGATGCAATTATTGAAATATGTGAAAATGAAAATGAAGGATCTGAGAAATGTATAAAGAAATTAATGTGGAGAGATTATGCTTTTCTTCCACAACAGCATAAAAAGAGAATAGGAGACTTAATTTGGAAGTTTTATGATTCAGAGTGTGGTGCTCTTGGTCTTTCTGCTGCTTTTCTGTTTGAAAAGTAAAGTGTTTTAAAAAATAAAAATATATAATACTAATTTTTTAAATTCGGTAAAGTTATCTATATCATAATTTTCTTTAAACAAAAAGATTATCTGTATGAAAGATAATTTAATTAGAATTTCATTTTATTACTATTATTACTTGTCTTATAGTAAATCAACCAAACATGTTCATTTCTATCATTAATTTTTTTGAAAAAAATGTTCAAGGACAATAAATTTATAGAGTAAAACTAAAGCAATATGATGAATATCAAAGAGTATCTCTAAACATAATCTCATTCCTAACTTTTTGAAATCTTTAATATAAATATGGTTATATTTTTTATATCGAACTTTGATGAACACAAATAATCCATTTGCTGCAGCTGCAAATAATCAAGCTCAAAAAACAACCACTACTACAGGCCAAACAACAGCTAGTAATGCATCAACTGCCCCAAAATTCTCTTTTACTATGAATTCTACTTTTGGTCAAAATAACTCAAATAATGCTGTACCCGATAGCGCAACATTAGTTGATCTCGATAAAGAAAAAGACATTAAAAGAATTATCACTTTCGGTTATAACGAACAAAATGAAATCTTTTATTATCTTCCGATGGAAGGTGAAAAAGCTAATAAATCTGAAACCAATAAGCATATTATGTATACAATGCATAATATATATAAAGATGAAAAAGACTCACCAAAAAATTATTCATTACTTCAAGTACGTTTTTTTGATTACGTTCAGTATAAGACCCAAGGAGACCAACCGCATTTTTTACTTGAAAATCCAAAAAAATGTAAAGGATCTCCAATTGATCCAAATGCAGCACAATCAGCTCAAGGAGGTCAAGAAAATCAGGCTGGTGCAGCTAATGCAAATGCGAATGCAAATAAACCACCAGAACCACCAAAAGATTTTTCAAGAGTTTTTCAGAATCAACAAGCAGAGCCAGCACCAGTTAACACATCTCTTCGATATTTCCTTACATTCTCAAAAGATGCAAAAGCTGAAGGTCTACCTGAAAGTTCAGCTCATAAATCTGCTTTTTTAGTCATACCAAAAAAAAAAATTGCCACAGAACATGAAAAAGGAGATCAGTTTCAAAAAAAAGTGAATGCAACTGTTCAACTCAGTAAAAATTATGACTTTTTGTTTGATTCGCCAATTGCTTCATCTTCACAATTTAATTTAATTGATAGAACACCGATTACTATTTTGGAAGATAAGTTGAAATGTGGCGAACCTCAGAATTTCAATCCAAAGATCGAAGTTATTAGTGATGAAAATTCGGTCCGACTGTTACGTGAATCCTATGGTTCAATCGATTTTTTCAGTCCAATTTATAATATTAATAAATTTGATGTTTCTATGTTTGTTGATATAGAGCAGAGATATGTTAATATTAATTGTCAATTAGCAAAAGATTATGGTCTTAACTTAAACAAGAATGCACTTGTCACTCTTGAAAATGTATTTCCAACTGATTTTTATGATTACCGCGATAATGATAATGATGGTGATGAGCATAATGATGAACATGATAATGAGCATGATAATAGCAATAATGATAATGAAAATCATCGTATTAATATTAATGAAGTTAGACAACAGTTACTGGAAAATTATGGAGAGAAGCTCAAAGCATATTGTGAAGATGAAGAGAGGAAGAATAGCTTGTCATTTGTTAGCTATTTTCCACAAGAAAAGAAACTATTATTTTATGTGACCAACTTTGAAGCTGGTCCATTTCATTTTCCATTGAGTTGATTTTATGAATATTTATTTCTTTTAACATCTCATATTAACTTGTTATCTTTTACTTTTTTTCTTATATAAATATATAAATATTATTTATCTTCATACGAGATATTCTTTTTGATATATTAAATTGATGTTTTATATTGCTGATAATTATTCATATCTACATATTTTAACTATCCAACTCAACTTCGAGCTAATTTCAAAATATTTTAATTTAAAAAAAAGGCAAAAATATTAAACAGAATCTATTTTTTATTTACAATAATTTATAATGAAAAGTTTGACATAATTTAAGAGGTTCTTTTGGTACATTACAAAAAAAATATATATCTTCAATTTAGCTTATTGATTAATTTTCTGATTCGAGAATTTCTTTTTCATCAGCTTCTGCTTCAAACTCTTTTTCAACTGCTGCTTCAATTTCATCTTCCATTTCTGCTCTTTCTTCTAAGTCATCTCCATCATCATTTTCTGTTGATGTAGCATTTTCTTCAAGTTCATCTGATTCAGCTTCACTATCTTTTTGGTTTTCAAAATTCTCGATAAAATCATCTTCAAATGATTCTTCATCATTGACATTTTCTCTGTTATCTAAATTCTCTTCATCATCAACAGCATCATTTATTTCTTCCTCTTCATCATTGACTTCGCCTACATCTTTCATTTCTTTATCATCAGATTCACTTTCTTTGCAGCTTGTAGTTTCCATTTCTTCTTCATACTGATCAACATCTTTGTCATAATGATGATGGTGATGAAGATGAACATTAATTTGATGAAATGGAGCATGAATTATTTTCTCAATGATATGCCCATGATATTTTACTCGAACTTTGATACTTTTCTTTGCAAGTGGATTTTCTCCATTAGGATTAGTAAGATGCAAATATTTGTTCATAAATGAATTAATTTCATCTGATTCTGTTATTTGATATCCATCCTCTTTATTTCCGTTTCGTATCTTGATCCTTATCCTCTTTTTAGAATTTTTCTTATCACCATGTCTCTTATCTTGAAATCCTATTTGCAAGCCAAGATCATTTTCATTTTCATCTTCATCAGTATTATTTAGTTCTGATTCCTCTGTTTTTTCATCATCTGCTACTTCAGAATCTTGTATTTTAGCTAATATTCTGCTTTCATTAAATTCTGGTTCACTTACAAGATCTTCTTCAGATGAGTATCCACTATTTTCTTTTTCTTCAACTTTTTGCTCATTTTCATCTTCTTCAACTTCTTGTTCGTTTTCATCTTCTTCAAATTCTTGTTCATTTTCATCTTCTAATTCTTTTTCTGATTCGAAATATGAGTCTGATTCTGACTTACTTTGTCCTTCTACATTTTCTGAGATATCAGTAATATCAAGACCCTTTTTAATATTTGCATTATCAATTGCGGTTTTTACAAATGCTAATTGTGTCAAAAGAGTTTTATTATCAACCTCATAATTATTCTTTTTCAAGTCATCTGTGTAAATAAAAACTGGAATTCCATATTCAATCATTACATCAGTTGCAAGTTCTGAGTTGTTTAGATGGTTTTCTGGTTTAAGTGTGTCATATCTGATCTTATCTGGAAAATATGAATCTAATAAAGCGCACATTGCAAGTTCATATGGTTCAAAATCAGTGATATTTGGGTATTTTTCAATTCTTTTCGTTGCCCAGTCCATTAGCACTTGTTGTTGTTCTGTATGAGAATATACTTTTTGATCTTCTGATTCAAAATAATTGTTGGTAATACTATTATTATCTTTAGAGTTGATAATTTCATCGCCAAATGAGTTCCTTTGAATTGATTCTCCAATTGAATAATGTAAAATAAGACTCCAAATTAATCCAAGAATTAATTTTTCATTGTTATCATTAATATCTTTCCCGGATATTCCAACAAGACGAACTCCATCTTTTGAAAACATATCAATAGCTAAGTCGCAATTTTGAACTTTTTCAACATTTAAATTTGGTTTTTGTGCCCATTCACGTTCTACCTTATGATGTGTAAGTGTTTGTGCAAGTTCAACTAATGCTGTACCATCTGATAAATCTTTTGTAATATCAATTGGATGATTGGTACGTTTTAATTTTGATGAAACCCACCTTGAAAACACATTTGCTTGAAGGAGAATCCATTGCTCATTAACCTTCGAAAGGTAATTCATTCTATATCAAAATGATATGATTACAAAAATTAAATAAAAAAATAAATATGATAAGAATACTGGTTTTCAAGATATATCGTTTAATTCCCATTAAAATATAATTCATATTAATTTTAAACATTATTATAAGTACATGAACCAAATATATTTATTAAAATTAGCAATTATATAACAA
>JAPFFF010000442.1:0-22654 GCA_039105265.1 Tritrichomonas musculus | reverse complement strand
TATAAGATGTTTAATCAAATTTTTGTTAATTTTACAGATGGATGTATTTGTTTATTTTTTTTTCTGAAATATATACAAAATTCCAATTATAAAAATAAAATTTTAAAAAATACTTTTTGACAGCCTCATAGGTCAAAAAAGTTAGGTGAAAAAATGGTAGTTTTTTTTTTCCTTTTGGTAGGGTTTTTTTTCCCTTATAAACTACCGGGTACTGATTACCCAAAAGAGACTTTTTGTAGGGGTATTCAAAAATTGAAATAAAATATTTTATTTTTGAGAGAATTAAAAAATAAACTTATTTTTGTCAAATAAATTGAGAGAAAAAATAATGGGCTGACATTTGAATTTAAGTCTACTATATATATAAAATTTTACACTTTCAAACAACCAATGAACTTTAAAAAGTTTATGGAATTTTATAAAAATGTTTTGATAAAATCAAAGCATATTGATGAGAAAGATTTTCTGCAAATGATGAATACAGATTTAAAATCAAATTTTTTTTATATAACAGCCAAAGATGAATCATTAACGAAATTAATGCTCAATTTTGATTATTTGGCACCAATGTTAAAACAAGAACAAGCTGATATCATGATAATTCAACCAAACTCAATTATAAATGGACCAATGATAAAAGTAACATATAAAAATATTCCTCAAACTAAATTCAAGTATAATCGTTGGATAATTGAAAACACCGAATTATCATTTTTAGAAAGGTTTAAGTTTTCATCAATAATTCCATTTCTTTTTTTAGGTAATTTAAAAACCGATTCTCTTTTTTGCCAAGGAAATATTGAACCAACTGTTATTAAAATTTTCGCCAAACTTCTTTCTAAAAGTTTTATTTTTGTTAATGTGCCTGACATCAAAGAAGCTAAAGACAATTACAATTTTTGCGCAGAAAATTTATGTGTAATATCATACAATAAACCTGAAGATATTCCACAAATTACGCAATTTGATAGAGTTGTTTGCATTGCGCCTTCATCCAATGATGGTTCGTTTTATGATACCAAAGAAGATTGGTCAGTTGACAAAGCCATATCCAATAATCCGATTCAAAAAGAATATTTAAGGTGTTCTCTCAAAAAGTTGAAACCAACTGGAATTTGTGTGTATGCAACATTTTCAATCAATCCTATTGAAAATGAAGATGTTGTGAATTCAGTCCTTAACGAATTTAATGATGAATTCAGAATTGTTGATTGCAGCCAAACATTCAGTGAAATAAAAAGATTTCAAGGTTTGACTAGTTGGAGTGTAAAAGAATTTAATTCAAATGATTCAAAAGTTGATAATATTAACTTCTGCATGCGATTCTATTCTCATTTGATCCATTCTGATTCGACATTTGTTGCTGTTATTGAACGGGCATCAAAAATTGATATTGAAATTCAAGCTCAGGAAAAACCGAATATAGAAAATCCAATTTTTAAAAATGTATCTCAAGATATTTTAAATAATATTGCTAATGAATTCGGATTCCCTTTAAATGATTTTTTCAGAATTTCCTTTTTATATTCAAAAATTTTCAGAAATACAATTTTTTATGTTTCAACCGAACTTGACAAGATAATTAAGGCAAATAAATCATTAAATATTTGTCGAATTGGTTCTCCTTCTTTTGTTTTCATTAATAATGATATGAGCACAATTCCGATTCCTTCTTATTATGATCTTCCAATTGGAACAAGAATTCAAAAAAAACGGATTATTAACATTGATTATGACATTTTAAAAATTTTAACTGAGTCATTATCAATTTCAATCAATGTGTTGCCAGAACAAACGCAACATTATTTGAAGTCTATCAAACCAGGAGGAATATATATTAATATTATCCCAAGCAATATATTATTTGGTGCCTATCTCGATAATGCAGTTATTCAGCTCAAAATGTCTACTAATAAAGTTCGGAAATTGTTTAATAGAGTCAAGTATTTTACTATATGTAGGCCAGTTGCTTTAGGCAATGCTGATTTTTATAAATTAAGACGAAATAATGATTTATATGTTGACAAAACAGATTTCATACGTATATGGTGGAAATCATCAAACCAAGTAACATTGATAACAAGACCTCGTCGTTTTGGTAAGACTTTGACGTTGAGAATGGTCAGATGCTTCTTTTCATGCCAAAACAAAAATGAAGGAGAAAAAGCTTTTGAAAAAACAAAAATATGGGGTGATGAAGAAATGATGGAGCATCAAGGAAATTACCAAGTTATTTTTATAAGTTTTTCAATTGCAAAATCAAATAATGTAAAAAAAATTATTGATTTTATTAAGTGTAAAATAGTAGATGCTTTTTTAGAGTTTAAATCATCTCTTTTAGAAAGCAATAAATTAGATGAAGAACAAATCAATTTCATTAAATCTATTAATTATAATATTGATGATAACCGAGCTGCTACTCTCATTTCTAATCTTTGTTCTTTCATTAACAACGCATTTAATCAAAGAGTGATTATTTTGCTTGATGAATATGACACACCAATGACAAGCTTTTGGACTCATCGTAATGAAGATGATTGGGCAACATTAATTTTTTTTTTAAGAGCCTTTTTTGATTCAACTTTCAAAGATAATTTTCTATTTGAGCGTGCAATCATCACTGGCATTACTCAAATATTCAAAGAATCGATATTTTCCGGCCTTAACAATTTATTTGTCGATACAATAACATCAATGAAATATTCAAACTTTTTTGGGTTCACATCAGAAGAAGTAAAAGAAATACTCAAAAACTCTTTTCTTTCTTATTGGGAAGATGAAGTCATCAAGTGGTATGAAGGTTACCATTTTGGATCATCAAAAGAAATGTATAATCCATGGTCTATTACTAGTTTTGTCAATTGTTTGAAAAAGCCCTCATGCTTTTGGGTAAATACAAGTGATAATTCCCTTATCAATGATTTGATTAGAAATTGTTCAAATAGGATTCATGCTGCTCTAATAGATTTACTTCAAGATAAAACATGCCAGTTTATATATCAAGAATATATTTCATATAATGATTTTTATAATAGAATAGAAGAAGCAATCTTTAATCTTCTTGTGGCTACTGGATATATAACGGTTATTGATATAGACCAATCAAACAACGCGCTTTCAAAGATTCCAAATTTTGAGGTTAAAAAAATGTTTATAGATATGATAGATAATTGGTTTAGACCATCTGGTAAATCTTATACAGAATTTATAAATAACTTTCTTAGATGCAACATTAAATCGATGAAAAAAAATTTGGATGACATATTAAAAAAATGCATTTCAGGCTTTGATACAATGGAATCATTTTATCATGGACTCGTTTTAGGGATGCTGGTTAATCTTATGGACAGTTATCAAGTTTTATCGAACTATTATAGTGGGAAAGGGAGGCCTGATGTCCTAATAATTCCAAGAAATAATAAAAAAAATGCAAATGTATACATAATAGAATTCAAGTCCTCAAGAAAATACTTTAATAAAAGAAAAAGGAAATTAACCAAAAAAGTTGACAAATTCAAAGGAAAGACGCCAAAAGAAATTCTTTTAAAGTTAGCACAAGATGGTCTAAACCAAATTGATAAAAAGGAATATGCGACCATCCTAGAGGAAGAAGGAATTAAAAACGGGTTCATTATTAAATATTCTATTTCATTCAATAACCGAAAATGCTTAATACTTTTATGCCAAAATAATATTGTCAGATACATTTATGATACAAATGTCGAAGAATATGTTAAAACAGAAGAAGAAAAATATAACGACGACGATGATGATGACGGTGAAGAAGATGGCAATGAAGAAGAAGAAAAAGAAGATGATGAGGAAGAAGAAGATGATGAAGAAGTAAGGAGCAAAACAAAGAAAATGATGAGGAAGACGACGACGACGACGATGATGATGAGGAAGAAGTAATAATTGAGAATGAAGAAATCTTAAACGTTTTCTTTTCTTCTTTGTTGTGCTTCTTACTTCTATATTTTATAGTTTATTTGTTTATTTGTTTATTATTTTGCCTGAATGTTTTATTAAAATAAAACATTCAAATATACTCATATTAGTTACTATTTTTCTCTTATTTAGCATTTTTTTTATTATTCACAAAATATAAAATGTTTAAAAATTTCTCTGAAATACACTAGTCCATCTGCCAGGACTAATAAAATTATTTCAATTTTTTTAGCATTTCTTTGAAATATTTTGGTCCATCTGCCAGGATTTCCAAAATTCTTTTAATTGTTTATGACAGTTTTTTTTTTTTCCCATTTGAATGTTTTTAATAGATATTATGTGCTTATTTAACGGATATTATGCTTTTTAATATTTTAAATTGAATGACTACATACATTTTGAAATTTCTATACATTTTCGAGTGATTTCAAAATGTATGTAGTCATTCAATTTGAAACAAATTAATACTTTTTAACTTGAACATGATGTAATAAATAAAGACTTAAAAAATAATGGATGGAATAAGAAATATCTCTATTATTCAAGATTTTTTGCAATTGAACAAAATTGTTTAGAAAAAAATGAAATAGATCTCCTGAGAATTTTAAGAAAAAATGGAAAAAACATGTTCATTTATAAAATTATCAGGGTTGTGTATCGATCCTCTCTGGTAGCGGTTATTTTCCCGGTAAAATATCGATATTACCGGCTCTAACCGCCGGTAACGGTATTTATCGATAAAAAACCGAAGTATCGATACAAAAGTAGAAAATTTATATCGAATGTCAGGTTTTTTGTCGGTATTTTTTTAACAAAAAATGTATCGGATTCATTTAAATTTCATTGACAAATGGCCAAAATGATTAAAGAAATTTATAAGGTTCTAATGAATATTGTTAATTCTCTTTAATTACATATTTTACAACAAATAATCATCATAATAATTGAATAATCAATGGTTTCTGAAATATCGTAAATTTAATCATCTTCATGTCAATTTCTATTTGTAGATAAATATAACATTCCAGAACTATTGAATTAACTATTAATATGAGAAAGCACATAAATATATAAATTTTATTGTTTTTAATGATAATAATGATATCGGAAATTTTGATTGTTTAATGAAAATGAGTTTGACGATATTTCTGAAGAATAAAGACAACAATATACTTTTTTAGGCTAGTAATTATATTTAAAATTAAATAATCAAATGTTTTAATATTTTTATACATTATTTATTAGAGGGTTTTCCAAAAAAAAAAAGCTTGTTCAAAACTAATCTTTTTTCCGAAAACTCGATGATAATAGGAAATTCTTTTTTTTCCAAAAATTGGTCTGTTTTCCGAAATTTTTATTTTTTGCCTATCTCGAACTTTTATGCTAAAAAAATGGGATTTTAACGAAAAATGAGATTTTTTATGCAAAAAAAATTATTTTATTAGTAAAAAAAAGTATAAGTGGTAAATAAATTTATGACATTACAATAAAACAAAAACTAGCTATAATTGAGATACCAAAAATAAAATCTATAATTATGATAATGTTATATCAACTATATTCTGCAATTTATGCTTATAAATATTTATATCGTATAGAAAGGCAGAAACTAATCTACATGTTTAGCTGATTCCCATCTTTTATAATTTAATTTAATTTTTGATGAGGTTTGAATTTGTTAACTTTATAAAAATTTTTGTAGAGATTCGTGGGTATACATTATTTTTTGATTATTATTCAATATATATTGAATAATTATATAACAACACAATCATATATAAACAGTAGAAACAAATATACATAGTAGATAAATAAAAAAACATTTTTTTAAAAAAAAGCATGAGTAGCTACTCATGCTTAAATGAAAAAAAAAAAATTCTCAAAAAAATTGGATTTTCCGAAAAAAAACATTTTCCGAAAACCAGCCTGTTTTTGGAAAAAAAAGAATTTCTTATTATTGTTGAGTTTTCGGAAAAAAGGTAATTTTTGAGCAAGCTTTTTTTTTTTGGAAAACCCTCTATTAATAAAATTTATATATATTAAAATACCGTATCGATACTGATAAAAAGTATTATAAAGTACTTTCTTAATAACCGCTGATACTCTAAAAATACCGAAGCACTTTTGTATCGATACTAAAAAATACCGAGCAAAAAAGTATCGATATTTACCGAATACCGATACTTCTTCGGTAACCGGTATTTAGTCGTATCGATAAACAACGCTGATAATTATAATCTAAATATTTTATTTTTTTACTCAAATTCGATTTTTAAAAAAAGAAGTAATTAGATATTGTGATATCAACATATCCTAAAAAATGAATTTTAACACAACAAAAAAACAATATATAAGTGATACTAATTATAAATTTATGAGCAAAACTTTTTGGCATAAAGTATATGTTGAGATATTGAAAATAAATTTGAATTGGTTTAAAACTAAGAACAAAATTGAATAAAAAAGTTCCCTTTTTGGTATAAATACGTATTTATAAAATAACCACCTACAAGGCCAATTATAGTTGAAAGGTGGGCCGTCTTTTGAGCGGCAGTTTACTTTGTCACTTAATTAGTGTCCTATATGAACGGAGTTATGATGTTTACACTATCCTAAACTATCTTTTAGCAAAACATCAGTTGTGGGAAAAGGCACAAACTATGGTTAGATAATATTATTCATATGAATTGATCCTGGAGGTCTAACTATATTTGTGTTGATCCACTAATGACAATAAAGATCTAAAAACTCTGCTCATGAGCTTCCAACATCTTTTTATCATGTGATTTCAAAAAATTGGAAAAATAAATTATCATAAATTTAAAGATAAAGTTGGTCCAAAAAAGTGAAAATTTCCCAAAAAATTGTAAAATTATTCATAAAATTGTTTTTGATTTCAAAATCACTGTTTTTCAAATTTTTTGATATTTAAACAATTATCGAATACATACAATATATAATCAAAATTTAATATTCTTATAACATTACTAACAATGTTTAAAATATGTAGACTAAGTTTATTTTCAAAACAAATCTTTGTATATTGTTTTAATCTAGAATAAAAATAAATTTTTTTTTTATATAACATTGCATAATTTCTTTTGTGTTATTATACCAATAATCATTATTTTTGCATATTCATAATATTTATTAGACATATTATTTGAATTTAACATAAAATAACAAACTTATTGGTTATTAAATGAATAAATTTAGAAAAGGATGAAAATTTGAAAAACAATGATTTTGAAATCAAAAACAATTTTATGAATAATTTTAATGAATAAAACAGGCAAGATATAATTAAAGAATAATAATCAATGAATAATTCTTTCTGAAATTAGTTTTGAAGATCTGTGGGAGTGAATTATTACGAAATTTTGCATCATGTGAAATAATACCAAATAATCTATTTATATAAATTCAATAGGTAAAAAATAAAAGAATGTCAGCAGATAACAAAGTTCTTGTAAAATTAGTCCAGATTATCAATGGCATGGAATACTTGTTCTCATTTGATTTTTTGAATTTTTGATCAAAGATAATTCTTTTCAAAAATTTTTATTTCAAGGATTTATCAGCGGAAAAGTATTGTATAGGATATGTTAATAATATTTATTGATATTAAAATGAATTTCATGACAGTTTTTTTTTAATGAGATAATTTGCTATTTCATGATTAAAAAAGAATTTCATATTTATGTTTGGCCAATTGATATTGTCGTATGATATAAAACAAAATAAACTTATAATGAAATGATTTCGATGACTGCTTAATTTAGAAAAACCTTAAAATATAAATAATAAACGGCTTTTAACGTACGAAATTTTACAATTTTTTGGGAAATTTTCACTTTTTTGGACCAACTTTATCTTGTTAAAATACGTTAAGATTGAGAACAGAAATTTTATTGAAAGGCAAATGACTGAAAACACAGGTTTATCTATTTCATATTTATCATCAATAGATGACAAAACAAAATTTGATCTTAATGATTTCATATTATTGCAGTATCTAGGTTCAGGAGCCTTTGGAAAAGTATACAAAGTCAAAGAAAGCAGTACAGGTGAGATATTTGCAGCGAAAATATCAATATTACCATTAAATGATATCCCAGATGATATGGTTAGGGATCTTTCTCAAGAAGTGAACATTATTTCGAAATTAAATCATCCAACAGTATTAAAATTTATCGGATACAGTCCAATTAACTTTAAGAAAAAACCCAAACCCGTTATAGTAACTGAATTTGCACCATGTGGCTCCTTACAAGATTTAATGAAGCAATCGGACGGAATTATTAATGAGAATTGGACTGATACACGCAAACTCATCATTATCTATGGCATTGCTTCAGGAATGTCATATTTACACTCCAACAACATTCTACATCGTGATTTAAAACCCGCAAACATACTTATTAATGATTTTTTACTTCCAAAAATTGCAGATTTTGGACTTTCAACGATAAAACAAGAAATTGATCCAAAATCGAAAGAAATCAAAGGCACGCCAATGTACATATCACCAGAAATATGGGAAAGAGCAGAATACACGAAGGCCTGCGATGTTTATGCCTTTGGAATCATTTTATACGAAATTGTAACAAGTGACACACCATATGAAAAATGCAATTTTTATGAAATCATGTCTAAAGTGATTCAAGGACAACGTCCTGAATTCAAAAAAGAAATACCGAAGTGCTATCGTTCTCTCATTGAAAGTTGTTGGGCTCAAGAACCGATCAGCCGTCCTTCCTTTGATGATATTTTGAAATTACTAAAAAACGACAAAGAATTCATTACTGAATCGATTGACAAGGAAGAATATTTGAATTACATCAATTACATTGATACATATAATAGCACATTCAACTCAGATCAAAATATCATTAATGTTAATAAATTGCTAAGAAAAAGCCCATTAAGATATGACAATGATGATGACAATGATGAAGAACCTCGAATGAAAATCATTGAAGATTCTATGTGTTCTGAATTCGGTCTTTTTCCATTCAAAGATTTCATGAAATTGAATGATAAATGCAAACAATTGGTTCTCGATGCAAATAATGATTCTGATAAACAATTCACTATCGCTAAATCATTGATTGAAGGTCTCGATTATTTCCCTTTCAATTCACAAGTTGGAATTAAATATTTGAAGCATTCTTTTAAAAGTGGAAATATTGAAGCTTTGATTTATTACTGCAGGTTGTTGATCAAAGGAAATGTTGTTCCATCTAATTTGGAGAAAGCAAAGAAAATAGTTCAAATAAAATTAAACGATCAAGAAGCATTGAGTTTATTATTAATGGGAAAAATAATGAAAAAAGAAGGGAAGTTTGATGAAGCCAAACAATATTTCTTGAAATCTATTGATTTAGAAAACAGTGAAGCTATGCTTGAATATGGTAAAATGTTATATAAAGGAATTGGATCAGAGCCAGATATCAACGGAATTGATTATTATGAAAAAGCAGCTGAAAAAAGTAATTTAAAAGCATTTTATAAACTTGGCGTTTTAATTAAAGATGGAAAAATTATTATTGATGATGTTAAAAAATATGTAACTTTTATTGAAGTTGCTGCAAATCAAGGTTATCCAGATGCTCTTCTATATTATTCGAAAATGATAGAAGAAGGCGTTGATGTTCCTTATGATGTTGACAATGCTTTTTATTGTAAAAGAGTTTCTGCTTTTTTGGGCTCAATTGAAGGCATGTATCAATATGCACTTCATTGTTTTAGGTTCAAATACAAGCCGGTTAGTTTTGAAGAAGCTAAACGATTTTTCAAAAAGGTAAGTGATAAAGGACGTGCTGATGCAATGTTTAAATATGCTCTTTTATTGCTAGAAACAAAAGAAAAATCGAATATTAAAAAAGCAATTGACTTGATTCGTTATTCAGCTTTTTGTGGAAATACTGATGCCATGTTTGATTACGGAACTAGACTTCTCAAAGGATATGATATTCCAATTGATGAAGAAGAAGGTTTGAAATATTTGAAAAAAGCAGCAGATTGTGGAAATACATTTGCTATGTGTATGTATGGCGTTTCATTGTTGCATCGGAATAAAAATCCCGAAGATAAAGAAGAAGCGAAAAAATATTTCAAGTCGGCTGCTGATGAAGGTGATCCATATGGATTACAGCTTTATGGAAACTTTCTTCTTGATCATAATAATAGTGAAGATTCATCCCCGATAAATGAAGAAGGAGCGAAATACATAAAAATGGCAGCATTAAAAGGAAACATTGATGCCATTTCGAAATATGCAATTCTTCTTCTTGATGGAATTGGAGTTCCTGCGAATAAAGAAAAAGCAATATTTTATTTCAAACATGGTGTTACAAAAGGCTCTAAAGAGATAATGCACTTATATGGAAAGTTATTAATTGATGGTACAAAAGTTCCAATGAATAAAGAAGAAGGTGTTCGATTGATCAAGATGGCAGCAGATAAAGGAAATTATCAAGCAATGAATGATTATGCAATGATGTTATCTAGTGGTCAATACGTTCCAATGAACAAGGAAGAAGGAGCAAGATACATGAAAATGGCCGCAGACCATAATTATCTTCCATCAATAAGTAACTACGTTTATATGTTGGCCAATGGAATTGGAATTCCTGCCAACAAAGAATTAGCGCTGAGATATGTTAAAATAGCTATTAATAAAGGAAGCGCATCGGCAATGCAAATATATGGAACAATGCTTGACGATGGTGTTGGCGTTCCTGTTAATAAAAAAGAAGCAGCCAAATATTATAAAATGGCATATGAAAAAGGCGATGAAGGAGGAATGTTTAGTTATGCTAAATTGCTTTACAAAGGTGAAGGTGTTCCCGCTAATAAAGAAGAAGCAATTAAGTTATTCAAAATTGCAATCGAAAAACATAATAGTGTTAATGCAATGCTTATTTATGGCTGTTTGTTGGTGAATGAAGATGATCCTGAAAAGAAAAAAGAAGGACTAAAATATGTTAAACAAGCTGCTGATCTTGGTTATCTTGAAGCAGTTCATGTTTATGCAAAACTATTAAATGAAAACAATGAAAATCAAGAAGAAATTGCAAAATTGTATCAAGAAGGATCAGATAGAAATGATCCAGAATCATTGTATAATTATGGTGGAATGTTATACAATGGAAAAGGTGTTGAAGTTGATAAAAAGAAAGCTTTCTTATTCTTTCAAAGAGCAGCAGAATTGGGCCATTTAGATTCATTAAATAACTGTGCCTTGATGCTACTTCAAGGCGATGAAATTGAACAAAACAAAGAAGAAGGAATAAAATTACTGAAAATTGCAGTTGATAAAGGCCTAAGGAAAGCAATTACTAATTATGGCATCCTATTAACAAAAGGCGACATTATTGAACAAAATAAAGAAGAAGGACTTAAACTAGTTAAAATTGCAGCGGAAAAAGGTGACCCTTCAGCCATGCTCTTTTATGCCATAAATAAAAAGGAAGAAGATAAAGAAGAAGCAACTAAATTTATGAAAATGTCTGCTGACAACGACAATACCGACGCAATGCTTGAATATGCAAATATATTGCTAACTAATAAAAATAAAAATGATGCCGATATTGATGAAGCTTTACAATATCTCAAAAAAGCTGCAGAAAAAGGACACCTTTTATCCATCGATTATCTGGCAACAATAATTGAAAGAGGCATCTTTTCCCCAGCAGATAAGAAAGAATACGTGAAATATAAGAAAATGGCTGCTGATCATGGTGATGTTGAATCAATGCTTGTCTATGGCTCAATCATGATGAATGGAATCGAAGGAATTTCAATCAATTATGAAGAAGGATTAAAGTATCTGAAAATGTCAGCTGACAACGGACACGTCATTGGGATGAATAATTATGCTTTCATGATGGAAAATGGAGTCGGCACAACTGTCAATATTGATGAAGCTTGCCGTTATTATAAAATGGCAATAGAAAATGGATCTTATGATGCAATGTATTCTTACGGAATAATGCTTTTGATGGGGAAATCAGTTCCTTTGAATATGGAAGAAGGCTTCAAGTATATCAAAGCTGCTGCTGAGAATGGAAATGACTTCGCTTTGTTTTATTATGGACAAATGCATGAAAGAGGAATTTGTGTGGAAGTTGACAAAGAAAAAGCAAAGATATATTATAAGATGTCTGCTGATAAAGGTTTCGATAGAGCAAAAAATGCACTATTACGCTTGATTCAAGAATCAAATGAATAAATAATTTTGATCTTTTCATATTTGTTTATCTTTTTAATTTTTTACTTTTATTATAGTAAATAAAATTTGTTTTGGACTTGAGGTTGAAAAATATTAGGTTTGATCGGAGATATTTTGAATATTAGATTTAAAAGTTTCGAGTAACTTAGAAAAAATAGCATTATTAGGATCGGGGGATACTGATTACCCAAAATAGACTTTTTTTAAGGATATACAAGAAGTAAAATACGAATTTGACATTAAAAATGCGAAAAAATCATGAAAAAAAAAATTTGAAGAAAAACGACAATTAGGGGAGAATGAATCATATATTTGCACATTAATTCGTAACGATTCAGTTGAAGAATTCATTTCTTTTGTAAATCGCGCAAACTTATCACTTTCAAACGCACAAATAAAGCATTCAATTTTTGAGACAAACTCTTTTTTGATTGAGAACAATGAAACAACGTTAATTGAGTATTCAGCATTTTTTGGATCTATTCAAATCTTTCAATATTTAAGAATGAATAACGTAGAATTGGCGCCATCATTGTGGCTTTATGCAGTTCATTTAAATAATCCTGACTTAATTCATCTCCTTGAAGAATATCATGTCGAGCCAAAAAACAAATCATTTGAAGAATGTCTTAAAGAAGCCATCAAATGTCATCATAATGATTTTGCACGTTACATTCAAGACAACTTGTTAATAGGAAAAGTTGATGAATCAAAAATTCTTTCATCAATTTTTGCTTATTACAATTATTGCTTCTTTCCAAAATCACATGATGGCAAATTCACTCTTCATTAAAACAAATAATAGTTACTTTTGGAGTCAAATGAATTAGATGTAAACAGCGAAATAATACGAGGAAGAATTCAAGAAAGATATACTCCATTGAGACTTGCTTCAAGTAGATATAATATTGATATAGTTCATCTCAAAAGGGAATTGAAATTGGTGATTCATCTCTCAATAGATGTGAAAAATTAACCATAATTCGCATTTTATCAAATGTATCGGAGATTGGAAAGAATGCTCTTGAAGGATGTTCATAATTGAAAAGAGTAACAATTGATACTCCTTCATCTTTACAAACCATAAAAGAATATGCTTTTAGCGAATGTTGTTCATTGATAAAGATAAAGATTCCTTCATCTGTCAAAAAAATTGGACAATTTGCTTTCTCGGGCTGTTCTTCACTTGAAGAAATAGTTTTTGAATCTGATTCTCAAATAAAAATCATTAAAAATGATGCATTTAAAGAGTGTTCATCACTGAAAAAAAATAAAAAAAATTTGCTTTGGGCGTGACTAAATGTTTAATAATAAAGCATAAGAGTAATAGATATTTAGGAGACTAATACAGTCAAAATATAAAGAACGTTACTTAAAAAAGAAAAAAAAAAGGTCGGAAACAGAATTCTAAAGGAAAACCTCAAAATTGAATGTGTTTCTCAAAATTGAATGCAAGGACATCAAGATTGAGAGAGGGCAGAAGGTGAACTCCTTGATTCATTTTCATTAAGGAGATTGAATAGCAGAATTATCAAGGTTGTAACCAACGCTCGTTTCTGAACCATACTCTGAAAGGTCAGAAAAATCCTTGTCACTGAGATAGTCATTTTCACTTAACATGTCATCATCTGAAGAACTCTTAAAGAAGTATTCAGAAGAGTTGAGAGTTCTACCATTAATTGAGACTTGAATACTAGAGGGGATAATATTAGAGGTATCAAGTGAAACAGGTTTATTGTTAAATGTATGTATGACCTCCGATGAAACACCATTATTATCTTCTATTGCTTTGATTTCAACCAAGCTAGGACCACTCATGTTCTGTGTAATAGCGAGTGCTGGATTTGAATTGGCCTTTGTATTATGGTTCCATACATCCAATGAACCAATGATAGCATTGATTGCCAATCGTTTAATGATCGTCTTACACTTTTTGCGATCAATGAAAATTCTATTGATGTCTTTAATAGATTCTTGATAAACCGCACCAACAGACGAAACAATAACCGCTCCATAAACCACATTAATACCTTGATTACGAATGAAGGTAATCAGACTGCTATACTTATTCATTTTGTGGTTGTAAGCAGTCTCCAGAGTGTCGGCATTCCATTGCTTTGACGCATAAGGAATGCTAATTTCAATAATGATGCATTTGGAGCGGTTTTTGATCCACGCTATAATGTCTGGACGTAAGCGTGCGAGCTCCTCAGGAATGCCAGGCAAATGTATTGAGTTGTCAGTATAAATCTCTTCGACGTCAGGAAGCTCTTTAACATGTTGGACGATGATGCTTTGAATTCTGTTGTGGCGACCAGTGTATTCAGGGTATTTGCAAATGCAACCATTAAGGATGTGGGATAAACTCTGGATGCAACTCTTGCCGTGCTTGAGACAATTTGGGCAAGGCGTATGTTCTTTTCCATTAATCAATTCATCAAATTCAGGTGTACCTAAATTATTAGTTCTTGCTTTGATCGCAAATTTAACGATTGTATCATTCATAGGATATTGTTGCTTAATGAGGAATTCGGATGAAAGGGGATTATCCTTTAGAGAGTAGAACGCATGGAGGTGCATTGATGGAGAAGTAATGGCAGCATTCCATCTCGAGCGTCTTTGATTGGTGAGGAAAAGAGAAATATTTTTTGACGATTGAAATATCACATCTTTATTTGTTTCGGTATCCATCAACTTGAATGCATTTAATTCTGAATTATCCAGAGTGCTGTTAATAAATTCATCATCATCATTACACTCATTGGTTAACTCCAGGTTTAATGTTTTGAGAGATTTTCTTGCGCGTTGCACGATGGAGTTAGTGCCCTTCCGTTCTGTGGTGGTGTGTGAACTGCTCCAATTAAAGAAAGAATGTTTTTCATCATTGCTAGCTACGGGAATATTTCTTTTAATTCGCTCATTGTTGATTGCTGAATAAATTAGTAACCTTATATTTGGATCACTATTCGTGATCATTCTAATCAGTGCCTTCACTCTACCGACATCTGCTTTTTCACGAAGTGATGGAATGGAAAGACCACCATCTTTCCAGCTCGCATGTTTTACAGCTCTAGGAATATTTGCACCAATTATCTTATTAATCTGATAAGAGATGAATTGGTCTAGTTTATTAACATGGGCTAATTTCATCTGACCGTTTTCTAAGATGAAATCGAGAGATGGAATAATAAATGTTTTAATGGCATGTATTTTCTGAACAATCATCAGGTCCGACTGAATGATTTTTTCAATTTTATTCTTGGCCTTCACGAAGTACTCTGCCGAAGTTTTGATTTTAGCACATTTTCTGGCTGAGATTGGAGTACCAAGATATCTTATCGACTCCTCCAATCCGACGAATGGAATTTCTTCCCCACAGATATTGAACCCACTGAATAATCCTCGTCTGGAGTTGAAAATCCATTCATATCCGAACGAGCATGATTTTGTTGGAGCTAATGTCATCTTTGTGAAGTCACAAAAACGGTTACACGTTTCAAGCATTCGTTCCATGCCATTTCTGGAGTTTGCTATCAAAAGAATGTCATCTGCATAAGCCATGATTGAGAATCTCGCTCTTTCACCATTCATTGAAACTGTGTATCCATCTTCAGCATTGATTGAATTAATAGCCTTAAATAGCGGCTCTAAGCATAGATTGAAAAGAAGAGGGGACACTGGACAGCCTTGTTTAGTTCCACGATTAATACAAATGTCGCGAGAGGTGAACTTACTCGTCATAATATTCGTTGTGGAACCAGTGTAAACATTATCAATAAGATGAACGAACTGTTTGGGAAATCCCTTCTTTTTTAGACAATCAATGATCAGTGCATGAGGCACCGAGCCGAATGCATTCTTAAAATCTAATGCTGTGATGAAAACGCTTTTATGTGAACGCATTGCATCATAAAAAATCTCTGAGATAATTGCCGAGTTATCACTGCATCCATTAATTCCTTCCATAAATCCTTTTTGTTGGGGTGAGAAAATGTGATTTCTGATGTTGAAGGAGTTTATTGCTCTCGCCCAAACACAACTCACAATTCTGTATAACGCATTGGAAACCGAAATCGGTCGCCAATTCTCAGGAAGAGATGGATCACCTTTTTTATAGATTAGTCTCATGATTGAGCATTTCCAACTCTGAGGCACTCTAGCTCTTGAATTAGTGATTTGAATGATCAACCTAATGAATTCTGCGGCTTTTGTTTTAGCTAATTTATAAATTGAGTAGTCAAGTGCATCTGGTCCAGCCGCAGATTCATATTTCCTTGATTCAATGACATTTTCGATGAGATCTCTGTTTTCAATGTATTTAATAAATTCATTTTTTTCTTCTTCAGAAAAACAGCTGCTAAGGGCGAACAATCCATTTTCATCATCTGGAATGAATTCATCCTCTTCTTTGTAAAATGATTTGGAGAAGAAGTCATACAGCAATTCTTCATTAATACTGCATTCAGGATTCGCTTTGCTGAGGATGTAATTATTAAGTGTCTTTTTCGGGTTTTCAGAGTATGCTTCCCGAATTCTCTCAGCGTGCAGGCTTGCATTTTTTAAATTCATTTCATCCTTAATTAATTCTTCAATAGTTAATTCCAACCATAAAGCACACTGACTGACATTTTCGCCTTTATTTCTCACTTCATCGAGGATAGCTATGTTATCTGTTGTGCCAAAGAATCTCATCTTGTCTTCATTTTTAATCACGGATAAACTACTAAGGAGTCTTGATTCTGCTTGTCGGACTTGTCTGTTGTCATTCTCATCATCACTGTTATTGATAGTGTCAATATCTGCTGCAAGCTTGCGGAGACGATTAATAGTCAGTTGAATGCATGCCAGCTCATCAGTAGATTTATTGATCCAACGTTTTTTATACCTTTGAGAGTAAATACGGTTTGGGTCAAGATTTAACTTAACAGCAACATGACATCTCATTCGATGTAAAGCTTCTTCAAACGCACCTTCGAAAGCTATCCATTTGGTATCTTCGTCAATATCACCTAGATTATCAGGATTGTATTTTTGTATCAATGGGATAAGTTCACTTTCGAAGAGTTCTGACAGTCCTGATGTGATAAGCTTGCGTTTTTGTCTGTCAAGTTTAGGAAGGTGAGGTGAACCTCTGAGTTTCGATTCATTATACCATCGCATGGCTAACGCGATCATTTTCTGCGTGTTATTCTCATTTAAAATCAAGTCATTAGCCAGAGAGGAAGAGGAGGATTTCTCAACATCATTGGTGAAAAGAACACCGCGTGTTGAATCAACTATATTTGACTTTGAGCGGTTCGTCCCACCATTCAGTGGAGATCGAGTTCGAAAATAAGAAATAACTGGAGCACGTTTGACTTTAACTGGCTGGCTTGAAAGATTCGTACAACGAGTAGGGTTGTCCTTGTAGCTGGGCAGATCGTAGTTTTTACGTAGCTGCTCGTGATATGTGTCTGGAAATGTTTTGGTTTCATTATTAGAGTAAAAAGAATCATCATTGTGTTGATTATTTTGTGTGAGATCATTGACGTCTGAGCGTTTATTCATTTTGGTGAGACTACAATTAGAGAAGCGATTTATCAATGTTTCTGGTCGATTTCGAAGAGAAGTATTAACTGGAGAAGAACGGTTTGATAGTACATCAAGGGGAGGACTGAGGTCATTGATGCAAGTTTGAGATAACGAGTTGCTCGAAGGATTACGAACACTAAACGCGCTAGATTTAGGAATAGCATCTATCTTTTCGGTATTCTGAGATAGTTTGTTATTCTGCTGACAGATAGGAGTGACATCTTCAGTGGAGTTAGCTATTGATTTGAGGCAACTGTTATTCTGAGTTTTAAGAAGATCTTCTGGCATATTCTCTTGTAATGAACAAGGAAACAGAGAGCTTTGAAGAGATGAAGCATTGTCAGAGATGTTAATCAAAAGTTTGGAGTGAGAAGGAATTTGAGGAATGTAACCTGAGTCTTCTTCCTTGATTGTGTCTTGGGTTGAATTTTGATGGTCAGTAATATGTATATTCTCCTTAAAGTTACTGTTTTTGTTCTTAATTAACTCTGGTCTAATATGGAATTGCAGGCTTGCTTCTTCATTTGTATCATTATCTGAATCCTCAAATAGATTGCGATAAATCTTATCTTGAGTTTTGAGGAGTTCCTTAGTACTAATATTATCTCTGAGTTCGTTAACTGCATTCTCAATAAGTTTTCGAGTGTCTGAGATATGTGTATTACTAAGATCGTGTATATTAGACGTAACTGTGAGGGAAACCGTGGTTACTTTGTCAATTGAGTCGAGCTGCGTCTTTGAAGGGTGACTATGTGCATAATGATTATTTATAAAGTTAACACTAAGTGGCAATAAACTGTTACATGTATTACACTTGTAGAAGTTAATAGCTTTTCCTCTGAAGAGATCGATGAGGGCTGGTGACTTGTTGCTAATGAGGAAGTGTGCTTTGAGGGAACCATAAAATGGACCATATCTAAGGACTGCTTGTCGAAAAGTGACATGGTTTACTTCATTGCTGCGATCCATGTGTGAAGCAAGGCCGTCCTTGTTTTTGCCAATAAAATTGCATCCAGGAACCCTGCAAATGCAGTTCGTATTCATCATTGTATTAAATGATCCATCAGGTTTAATGATAATACAATTGAATGAATCCTCATTGAGCATTAGGCGAACTGCATAAAGAAGTTCATCATAATTTGCAATGTTTTGATCAACATTGATATTGTTATGAGTCCTAAAATGATCAAAAACCTCAGAGATAGATAAAAATGAGGAATTACAGATAGGACAACAATGAAGGTTGTCCAATGACGGCCATTGTGAAGGATCTATACTTCTAAGTATATCTGAAACCTCAATTGAAGAGAGATTGTGATTGGTGAGATTTATGCGAGAACAAGTAGGAGCATCTCTTAATCTAGTTAATAGCATTTTGAAATGATCCCCTTCAAAAGATAACGCTAACTTGAGGAGATCATTAAAAGTCTTTGCGTCACTTTTGCAATTTGAGAGACCTTCTGGGGAAAATAATTCTAGTGTGTTGTTAAATAAATCATCTAAAGGATCAGGGCAATGTAGAAAGGAACTGTCGGAAGTGGGAACCACGGCATTAACATTATTATTATCAGGATAATCATTGTGACATTCATATTCATTAGAAGGGAAGACCATTGGCGATTCAGTTTTGTCATTGACACCAGAGATATCATTCGACTGAATATCATTCTTATCAACAATATCAACGTCGTCTATTACATGTTTGTTATAAGGGTTAGGACAACAAGTGTGGTTGATAACTTCTGGAGAATATTGATCATCAAATTTAAATTTGAGAGTAATTGTGGTGATTGCGTTCTCTCTATCACCAGTTTTGATTTTGTGAGCTTGAGCAATGTGGTCTTTGATATTCATAGAGTTGGATGTAATATAGTCACAAAGGCTACAAGCCCACATTTCACCTTCTCCTAAGAATTCACCGATTGTGGGAACGCGGTTTAAATCAATAATCCATGATTTGAGAGTTCCCCAAAATCTTCCCAAGTTTTCGATACGTTTAAGGAAAGCACCGTGTCCCTTTCTGTGTGTACGAATATTGCAGTCTCTTTCTGTCGCATATCCGCAGCCAGGTTTGTGGCAGTAAAGCATTTGTTTCTCTGGTAATCTGACATTTCCATTCTCCAAGTCATATATGGTTATAATATCACGGTGTGCCAGGTATGCGACAGTGTTTATCAACTCATCCCTGCATCTGGCCACCGGAACCTTGTGAGCACTTGAGTAATGAACTCTGACTTGACCTTCTGTTTTGCCCACATATGAACATTCATCGACAAAGCAAGAATTGATAGTGAACTTCGGCCAAACAGTACTACTCTCAATAAGGTCGAATATTGACGATTCCATTGAGATCGGTGAGTCTAAATGAGGAAGGTGGCAGATCTTAAGTTCATCTAGCATATGTTTCGTATCATCATCGTCAATGCACTTTAAGCAATTAATGAGATTATGTAAAAAATTATTTTGAGTATTTTGTAGCGGGAGAGATGAGTTGAGATTAGAAGAGTAATTCAAATCTATTCTGTTATTATTAAAGGTTAAGTTCTCATTTGAGGAAGAGGCAAGACTACATTGATGGTTTTCCAGGAGATCATGAGTGACTCCATGCTGTGGATAAGAGGGATTATCAATTAGAGCGGGAATATCAGAGAAAGGAACGTTCCAAGTATTATAGATAGAGGAAGGATAGTGTAAAGTCGAGGAAGAAAAACTGGAGTCAGTATCTTCTTCTGAGGAAGGAAGTTGAAATGTTTCAATATCATCCATTGGAGGTAAAGCCTGTTGGCTATTTGTAGATATTTGTATCGGCTGATTGGAAAGAGGTGATTCTTCATCATCTGAAAAGTAATCAGGGAAGAGTTCCAAAAATTTGTTCCGAATTTCATCTGGTGAGTGGTTCGTAAATTGATGAGCAATGAAATCCCAATTAGATCCGTGAGATTTGAAAAGAGCAATTAAATGTTCAATATCCGTTTCGTTCCATTTATTCATATCCTGAACAATTAGTGAGTGGTTTGGATAAGATAGCTTTAATGCTGGAGATTCGTCTGAAGAATCATTGGCCTTGGCGCTCTGATCTGGTAAGAAATCACAATTATATGATCTATCAAGTGAGCTACCAGTTGAGGTTGACATATTAGAATCTTGAAAATTAACAATAGCAGATGAGGAGACAGATGAGAGATTATTAACCTGGTTCAAAGGAAAGTCCTCATAAGGAGGCTGTTGATGTTTGTTAAATGAATGGATTGACAAATCTTCAGAATTAAATTGTTGATAATATACTGGTTCAACTTTTGGCTGATCTTCCTCATGAAGAGTCTGGATAAAATTAGTCTGATTATTACAATGATGATTATTGATAATTGTTTTAGTTTGAGTCTCAGGAGCTTCGTAGTCTGAACAGATGCTTTGACATCTCGAACGTATATTTGCAGGTGTGTGATTAGGAAACCATTTATATATTGCCTTCCATTGAGGACCAATAGAGCTGAATAGTTTGAGAAGGATTACATCATCATCAATCGTCCATTTTGGAGATAGAATTATATCAGACAGATAGTTGAAGTATCTGTCACGACACGATCTGGGAGACTTATTTATGTGTTTTCCAATTTCTGACCAGTCAGGAATCACATCTGAAAGAACTTTTTCTTTGATGTATTTATCATCTGATTCTGAAAATTTAGAATTGCGAAAACGAGAGGGAATAAGTTTAGATTTTCCTTGCTGATATGATTGATCATTGTTTGAATCAATATTATTATTATGATTTGGAAATATTTGAACTTCTTTTGCAGCATATTCGAATTCTGTGGATTTATAATTATTTTCATCAATAGAGTTAAAAGAGTCAACACTATCAGAACGATTAAAGGTTTGACAAATTTCCTCATCTTCATTAGAAATTTGTGAATAAGGATCTATAATTAATCCTTTATCAATCTTCTCTTTAAATGTTAAGTTTTGTCCTTCTAGTTTGCTTAATGATAAAATCTGGTAATTTGAATAAATGATTTCTTTACTTCGAGGATCAAAAGTAACATAAGTTCGTTTTGTATTGATTGTTGGGTCAGAATGTTTAAGATATGATGTCTTTTTGGAGTAATTTGAAGAATCAAATATATCATTTTGATTATCTTTAGTATTACAAGACGGTGAGGGTAAATGATCTTTAGATGATTCATGCTGATGGTTTATATTAGGTTTCTGGCTTTGTTTAATTGAAGATTGATCGTGAATGGATAACTCATGAATAGGATTAATTGAATGAGGATGAGTTGGTAGATTTTGGATTAAATAATTATTGGATAAATGATCTTGATTTGATTGCTCGTGGCTAGATTGATCAGAATTTGATTGATCTTGACCTGGAAGGTCAAGGCATGAACGATTAACACTAATTGGAAGATTGGTGATTGATTGATCAAAATCTGATTGATTACCAGATGTTTGATCAGGAATTCGTTGCTTTTGGGTCATTTGATTATCAATTGAATGTTCAATGCTTGGATGATCAAGAATAGATTGTTCTTGAATTGATTGATTATGATTGGATAGGTTGTTATCTGCTTGACCAAGGGATAATCTCGTCTTAATTGATTGATTATCAATTGGTTGTTTAAGAATTGATTTATTGTTATTTGTTCGATCAATCGTTTGTTGTATTTGTATCAATTGATTACTAAACGATTGCTCATGATTTAAGTGATTAAGGTTTGGAACATTATTTGTTAGTTGAACGGGAAATTGTTGTTTTTGAATTAGTTGATTATCATTACGTTGAATGAGAATTGATTGATTTTGATTTGATTGATTATGAATCATTTGATTATCAACTGTTCGCTCAAGACTTTGACGTATTGAGGATGATTGATAACTGAATGATTGATCAAGGTT
>JAPFFF010000441.1:0-22656 GCA_039105265.1 Tritrichomonas musculus | reverse complement strand
TAAAATTAAAATTAAAGTTGAAAAAAATGGTCGGCTTTTTTGGAAAATCTATTGAAATTCGATCTAATATCAGAAAAAAAGAGAGATAAAATAATTTCAATAGCAAGATACTCAAAAAGTTGCACTAGTAAAAATATTTTTATTTGAATTTTTGAATGAGTTTGATAGAATAATTAACTCTAATGGAAATTTTAAAATAATTTTTTCGTTTCAAAGATTATTTTTAGATAATGAAATTCATTGGAATATTTTATCACATACTTTTTTGCATATAATTATCCGATTAAAGTAATATGCTAATTAAATTAAAATTATTTTTATTTTTAGAACATATTAAATTTGTGATAATTATAGTATAATTTGTTGTAATTTGGTTGATATTTTCATGTGAAAATGATTTAATTATAACAATTAAGTGCTTTTTTATGTAATAAATATTATTTAGTTAAAAAAAGTTCATATTAAGTTATATCCACCAATTATTTGATATATAAATGATATATGGATGATATATTAAATGTTTCAGCGTAATGTAAATAAAATTATTATGTAAAATTATTAATTCATCAATACACTAAAGATAACGATCCAATTATATTGTTGATTGATTTATGTGCATTTATATTTTTAAATTGATTTAATATATTCCAAAATAAATATTTTTAAAAATAATTAATATTTCTATAAATTATTACAAGTAATAATTTAGCAATATTATTAACATATACAGATGATATCAATAATATAATTCCAAATATTTGAAAATCATTATTCATTTCAAATTCTATTTTAATATTTAATAATATTACATTAATTATCAAACTGTTGCTTTTATAATGTAGAGCAATAGCTGTAGGATAATAAATACAAAAAATTAAAAATTTAATGGATAAAATATGATTATTTTCATTTTATCGTATTGTGCGGTAAAAAAAATTAATTTGAATTTGTTTGAAATTTGTTAATTTTTTTCTGATAAAAAATCTTTCATCTCAAAATTTGGAACGATTGTCTAATTTTGATAAAAAGGCATTCAATAATTTCAATCGATAACCAACATGGTTGTCGCTTTTTAAATAAATTCTGATGTTATTATGGAACGTTTTTATATAATTACAACTCATGATTTTTCAGTAGGATATTGTTTTAATGTAATTTTGGTAGAGAAACACTCAACCAAAAGAATAAAAAGAGAATTTAAAAAAAAGCAATTCAGTGGAAATTCAATTAGATGGATCTAGAGCTTTTTGAATGCATGAAAAAATTGGTTGAAACTTTTCACTATTGGGACAATTTAGCAAATTTTTAATTATAATAGTAAATAATTTGTTTTAAATTAAAATAATTATAATTAAAATAAATACAATATTTATATAAATAATTATACTAAAAATAATATATCAAATACTTTTATATAAGGAGAAAAATAAAAAAAAAAATTATTAGGTTTCAGCATTCAATTTTAAAAGCAATACAAAATTGAATTAAATATTTTGAATAATTCTATTCAAAAAAAAGTGAGTCCAGACAAAAAACAATTATTTTATATCATCAAGTGCAAATGCAACCAACACCACGTCCAACAAACAAAGCTGGATTCTATATTTATCAAAATAATCCAGCACTTTATAATAATGTTACTCAATGTATTTACCCATATTCCTCTCCTTATGGTGCAAATCCATTACCAATCAATGCATTTGGATATAACCCACAACAATCATTACAATTCAAGATACTAAAGCAAGGTATTACTATAAAACCTAGAAAAGTTAAGATCACAAAACCCAAGAAAGAAAAATCAAATAAAAGCCCAAATGATAAAAATGCAAGGAAAAAATTCACTCCTGAAGAAGATGAGAAATTAAAAAATCTCGTTGAAAACACTGAATTTAAAAAATGGGATGCAATTGCAAAAGAAATGCCTGGAAGAACTGGAAGGCAATGCAGAGATCGTTATAAGAATTACCTTGTTCCTGGCTTCTTTAATGGCCAATGGAGCAAAGAAGAAGATAATTTACTTCGTCTTAAGTATGCTGAATTTGGGCCACATTGGTCAAAAATTACTGCTTTCTTTAAAAACAGAAGTGCTAATGCATTGAAAAATAGATGGAATTACTTTGTCTCAAAACATATTGAATTTGAAATTCAACCAACAGTTAATGTTATAAATGTTTATGAAGATAAAAATGTTCCTAATAATAACGTTGAATCTGAAGAATTTTTTTACGAAGACCTCATTGATTCAGCTTATTTAAATCCTTTGATTGATATTCCATTGGATCTTTATGATTCCAATTTAATGAATGAAAAAGAGGATATAAACTGCAATGATGATTTCCTTTTAATATAAATTATAAGAATTAGGTTATTATATTAAAATAGTGAAGTTAGATTTTAATAAAATCAGTATTGTTAAAGTTTTGTTTATTTTTATTATTATTATTTGAGAAATTGAATTTAGTATATATGTCACGACAATCAAGTTACAATTTTTTACCGACCAAGAATCAATTCATCGTCAAAATTATTCCGAAGCTTTCAATTTTTTTTTCAAATAAATGCTTTTAAAAATTGAATGATCATTCAAAAGAATTCAAAGATTTAAAAAAATAGCGCAACTTGGTTGTCGTAACTTGTATAATTTAGATTTTGAATATTATTGATTTCATTTGAGCATTGAAATGATATTTAATAAATATAAAAATTTGTTTTCAATGTTTTTAATATGAATAAAAAAAAAATTCAAAAGTTAATAGAAATAAATTCAAAAAGTTGCATTCTCTTATGTTAAATTTGTTCAATTATCCACTTTTAAAAAATATGAAAGATTGGTTGTATATTTAGTTGAAGCTCATAGTATTTCATGCGATTCATGTGATACTATTTAAAAAAGCATCACTCAAATTTGAGAGAACCTATAAAACTTTTTCAATAGATTATGTAATAAATATATTTTGGCCTCTTTTTATATTTTTACATGATTTTAGCAGAAACTTACAATTAAAGGAATTAAGAATAAAAATATTGTATTATGATAAGATGCTTTTTTTGAGAATATTCGATTGAAAATGATTAACTTCATTTTCTCAATATTTGAGTGATAATTTCACATCATAATGCTCTTTATTTAAAAGATCTTTTGTTTAAAATATCGGATTTGGCAAACGATTGGGTATTGATGAAAATTTTAAGAGATTTATGTTAAAATATTTCTTAATGATTCATTATCGAATATAAAATGCTATCCTTAATTAGATGCTTGAAAATTAGAAACATTTGTAACTTCTTATATGGAAATTTTAATTATTTATAAACTAAAAATTCAAGAAATTATTTTTGTTTGATTTCAAATGATTCTCGATTTTCATAATATTCGTTAATAAATCTAAAAATTTATAATTATGCATCATTCTAAATAATAAAATGGAATCTATCTTATTAAAATATTTTATCTTGGAAAATGTGCATATTTCAAAATGTGTGTCATAATTCTTTACTTTGGTAAGTTTAGTGATCAATATTTCAATTTTGGTATAAATGAAATAAAATTACTGGAAAAAAAATTAAAATGAAAATTTAAAAAAAGTTTTGCGTTGCCCGGGAATCGAACCCGGATCTCAAGCTTGGAAGGCTCACATGATAACCACTACACTAGCAACGCTTGTTGAATATAAAAAATCTATTCATCTTTGATATAATTTTTTTATGATTGGTAAATCAACATTTGAAAAATAGAAGCATGGCGCAAATAATAAGGAAATATTAATATGTAATAAAGGTCAAAATAATTTTATTCTGTAAATGGTAAAAAGCACAACTATTTCAATTTTGATATTCAATTAAGTAAGGAACTTATTGAATAAGGATTAGGAATTTCGTTTTTCATTTTTGGAGTAACTGTTGAATCAGCTGGAATAATTTGATTATTTGTTTCGATCTGAGGGGGGTCATCTGATATTGGTTTATTGCCAGTTTTATTTAAGTTATGAAACTGGCAATAAGCCATATATCCAAGTTGATTGAAGTTTTTTTCTCGTTTCTTTTCCATCTTAGGAATATTTGACATAAGCTTCTGAATTAGCTCATCGTCATTGTATGGACGATATCTCCTATTCCATTTATGACAATATTTAATCATTTTTGTTTTTTCTGCTGATGCTTCAATTAGTTTTTTCTCCAGCAGTTTCTTTTTTATCTGGTATGGTAGTTTCTTATAATTAAAAGCTTTTGCAATAAGTTCCATTTTACTCCCATAATTTTGTTCTTCAACCAAAAGCTTCCTAATCTCATCTTCTGTCCATAACTCATTCACAGATGATCCAATGACATAAAATCTAGATCTTGCTTGTCTAGGAGTTCTAGATATTTTTTTCCCTATTTCCTCCCAGTCAGGCTGACGATTAAGGGATGAATAATTTAAAACCTCTTTACAAATGATCTCATCTTCATGAATTGAGTATCGATGTCTGTTTATTTTGGTCGAGGATTGATTTTCATTCTCATTTCCTGCATCCTCGTTATTTTTTGGATAGTCAATTTTAACGGTGTTGCTAAATTTCCAATTATTATAGATATTTTGGAATTGACCTGCAAAAGTAGGATTGATAAGAGAGCCTTCACGGAAAGTGCTGGTTTGAGGTGATATAGAATACAAGTTATTAATATTTTGATTAATGCACATGTAATTTGGCTCAAAAGACATTTTTTCTTTATATGAAAAGTAAGGTTGTGTTTTATATCAATTTTAATAATAACACTTATTTTTAAAAGAAAAATGAACAAAAAATAAAATTTTGATATAAATAAATTTTATTTTTATTTCAAATCACTTTTTGATAATATATATTTTTATCTTTTTTTCTTATGCATTTCAATAAATATATAACTAAAATAATATTAAAATATAAGATATTAATAATAATTTAAAAATTATTTTTAAATATATTGATTTCTGGTTGGTACATTTCTATATTTTAATTTATAACACATTTCAGTTTTTCCCACATTTATGACTAAAGAGATAATTATATCTTTAAAATTTTTCATATCAAAGCACTATAATAAGAGTAATGCAAAAAAAAAAATTGAAATACTTAGATATTTATTCAATGAATTCAAAAATTTTATAATGAATACAGAAATCTAGCGGAAATGTTAAACCGTTTTTTCGACTTTGAATTTTTGATGTTTCCTATTATTATTATTGAGCTGTTTTTTGAATTGTTGCTGTATTAAAGAAAGAAGATGTAATCTATAAAAAATTACAGTTTATATTGAATTACTATAGGAATTTTAACTCAAAATTTTGAGAATAAAAACTTTACATTATCTCACAAATATAGAAAAAAAAATTTTTGAGTAAAGAAATAGCAGTAGGATTTTCATGTAAAGGTTTTAAAATTTTATTTTGATAAAACCGATTATCTTGAAAAAAACAGTTAAAATAATGAGTTAACTGATTAATGAAGTTTTGTTAACTAGTTTTAATCGATGATATATATAACGTATAAAAAACAGCAAGCATCTCTTTTAACTTTGATAGTGAATTTGGCCTATGTATGTTCGCAAAATGACAATAGCAATTTACTATGATTCCATTTTTAATTTAGCAAAAATACAAAATGATATAAATAATAGGAATTAATAAGAAATTATTAGATTTTGACAAATAAAAAAAGAAAAGAAAAGAAAAATTTATGAAAATGCTCACTATTTCAGATTTTTTGATATTATTTTTTCTATAACGATTGTTCAAATGATAAAAAATAAATATTATCAAAAATAAGATAATTTTAAAAATTGTTAATGACAATTTTTGATCACTCAATCAAATAATGTAACTAATCTTCTTCATTGAAGAGTCTTCATAGTATTAATTTATCAAACTTTTTTAAAAATTATGTTTGAATAAATATATTAATGCAACCTTTACTTTTTTTCTCTTCATTTTCACATAGTATCTCAGTATTGCACAATCAAAGTGATCTTTTTGAAAGAAAAAAAATGTTTTTCGTATAAATATATTCTCAAATAACGAATAAATGAGCGAGTTAATATTTTATATGTTAACTCATTTTTAACGTATATAATTGTTTTCTAATCGTTTTTATTTTTTTCTAAAATAGAGTAAATATTCATTATTTTTAAATATTTAAATGAAATATTTGGATTTTCGCATAATAATTTGTTTGTTTTATTAAATAATAAATAATATTAAGCACTAATTTAATAAGAAATTAAGAGAAGTGAAATGATTTTATCAATTTTACATAAAATGGCAAAACGAACATGTCACATTGTCCATCGAGTATATTTTTGAATTAAACTTTTTGATTGATTTTGAGGGCTGACATTTTTACCATGTCATTAACGGTCCAAAATTGCCAAATTTGATAAAAGCTTGGCTTTTTGAGAGAAGATAGTATTTTTATTTTTTGATGAAGAGTCAAGTGCCATTATTTTGGGAACTTCTAAGCATTACTGACCAAGATGAATACTTAAAGGTTCGCCAATCAATTGCGCCAAAAGGAACAAGGATTCAACGAGCCAAATCAATATCGATGTTCAAAAATGCTTTAAATTCTATAAAGCTTTTCGTACAGAAAGGTGAAGAAGACGACTGGCGTAGGTCAATCGTTTGCGGAATCTTCTGGCTAAACCAAGATATAGTCGGAATCAATTCTTCTCAGTTATCGTTTATAATGGGAAAAGGCAAATCCTCCATCAATGAAGGATTCCGAGAAATAGGCTTTGTTACCCTAAGACCCAGTACAGAAATGACCCAAATATTAATGAGTCAGTTTTCTATAATTTCCAAAAATAAAGCAGAAGCCAGAAAATGGTCATTTCATGAGATTCCCAAGCAAAATCGCCTGATTTCATCTTTCAATTCAAGTGACATTTCATCAATTCCCAAAACTCAAAGTACATTACCCCCAGCAACAGAAGTTCAACAGAAAATTGCCTTTAATGAGCATTTCTTGCTGTGCGACAACAATATCGATATGAAAACTTCTTACCTATTAAATGAGCAAGATGATGCTTTTGACATGGAATTTGAAGATTTTACTTGGAATACATTAACCTATTAATTTTTATATCTGAAATTTCAAAGAATGTATCATATAATTTTTATTATATTCGAAAATAAGTAACTTTTTGATTGATTTCTACTGATATATTGTAATATTTAGCAACAAAATTATTTAAAATTTGTTATATATCTATTAAATAAATAAGCTATTCTATTTATTCATGTTAATTTTTGTTTAAGCAATTTATAAAATATGTTAATATATGCAAATACTCAATATATCAAACGATTCTTATCAAAAGAATGCTCTAAATTACTACTTTAAATTTTAAAATTTTCAATAAATAGAGCTTCTGTAGCTTAGTGGCTATAGCGTTCGCCTAGTAAGCGGAAGGTCGCGCGTTCGATCCGCGCCAGAAGCATTTTTTTTACTTCGCAAAATTTCAGAAATGAAAAACCAACCTACCATTTTGCTATAGAAAGGTTTATACTTTATTAAATTTTAATATAAAAAAAATAAATCTTCTTAATAAAGATAATTATATTTTATTCAAATTTTTGTGTACTTTTTTTACTAAAAAAAATCTAAAAAAAAAAAAAAAATTACAAATTGCTTTTTGAATGTGTCGTAGGTCAAAGTTAGGTGGAAAAAATAGTAGGAGAGTTTTCCTTTTGGTGGGTTTTTTTCATTATTCTATAAATATGATATTGGATCTGAGTCCATTTCTATCGAATTATAGTTCCAATACAAAACACAAGATTGATTTTCAACAGATTTTTTCACATATTTTAATACTTCTTAAAACAAAAGAGATGATATCATTTTGGCATATAGTAATTTGTGTACAGTAGAATGAAAGACGTCTCTGCACTCATACTTCTGCACACACGTCTCTTTATTTATTGTTAATTTTACATGATATATTTGTGAAGATATATGTAAGTAAAATAAAGTATTGCCGGAAAACATAGAATAGAAAATATCAGAAGATATTCAATTAGTAACAAAGTTCACACAATATAAATTAAAAATATGGATTCCACTTGTGGTTGTTCTTCCTTATGAGATTGTGATAGAAAATTTTGATACTGGGTTCTTAGAGTTCATTCTAATTGTAATGAAGAATATTAAATGAGTGTTATTTTGCGATTGTTAAATAAGCACTTGCAAACATTGATATCTCTCCAGTCGTAGATGATGAAATTGCCGAGATGAAAAAATATAATTGGGATATTGCCACACGTAGTCATTTTGATGAGCAAACAACAATTGTCAATACAAATATTTTCACTTTAATAACTTTTTCCTTTTACCAATAAAATCAAATGAAAAACTTGACAATTAAAAAAAAAAAAAAAAAGTTTCATGTTAAACATATAATTTTTTAAGATCCCCATCGCCATTATTTATAACATCATTTGTTCCTTTAAATGCCCATGTATACACCCCATCAGCTATGATTCTAAAAATTGATTTGTTTGTTTTGACTATTTGCATTATTCTCTTTTTGTTGAATGTCTTTTTTCTGGACCACATCGACGTCTGGAATAGTTTAACTGCCGTTCTAATTCTATTATGAAATAGTCTGAAGCATTATACTGTTGTTTAAATACTGATGATAAAATAAATGATCATAATATAGATGAGAAATATTTTTATTCATCTGTTCTGGGAAAAGTTTGTGATTTTCCTACATATAAAAACAATAGTAACTAGTAAATTAAATGAACTTATGATGATACTTAACTCAATTCTTTTTTAATTGTTCCTTAAAAAAGAATAATGAATTAAATGATTCAAGCAAAAAAATGTTAACGATTGGTAGATTGCGGGGCTGGTTATTTAAATTTGATATTATGTTTGAAATCGCTGCAGACTGAGATGGAAGCCTATCATGATAAATATACTCCAATATTAAATTGTTCATATAGAAAATACAATGAATTGAAACTCTCTATTTTTGAAAAAATTGTCTCAATTCCCAATTTGAGCCTTTCTTTTCCGTTGCTGGAAATGGAAGTGGAGCCATTCGACTAAAAAGGTTGAATAATGTTGAATGCACATCTTTTATAAGAAGTTGCTGCATCTATCATTAAATTGTCATTGAAATTTTAATCCATTAATTTCAATACCAAATTAATAAACGTTTTATTACCTTCATTTAATAAAGTATATGATGAATCTTTTTATTTTACATTCAGGATCACGAACAACTTTCTTATTTTGAAAGTAATAATCCATTGATATTTTCGATATTACGCAAAAGAATTCAAGAAATTGTTCTGAACATGCAATTGATGCAAATATTAATGTTAATCCAATAAATTATGCTGCTTCTTCTTGCAATTCGTGAGTAAAAGAATCATTTCTATATTCAATTTTGTTATTTTTTTTGTGTTATCTTCTAACATATATCATCTTTTTCAGATGGAATTGTAATTTTAGTTCGAACATCTTTCATATTTATTTGTATAAGTATTTTTATATACAAATAGGATGCGCTTTTTAGCATATTAAGATCCCCGTGAAGACATTTTCGATTTCTATCAAATGAACGATCTTTTGATAAAGTATTTGTATTTAATTTTATAGTCACACTTTTCTCTCTAATTAAACATATTCACTTAAAAGGTTTATTATACTTGAGGTTACTATAATACACCCTCCTTTCATAGCCTCCCTTGCTCCTTGGTTCTTTTGAGTCCGCGATGACTGTAGTTGAGGCATGCACTAATACAAATGTATCAACCAAAATGCCATGATAATCTTCTTGAACTTTTTCGTTATTAATTCCATTTTACCATTCAAAACACATTACCTGTTCGTGATCACAAAGGCCATGCTTTCCAAAAATGTGGCTTTTTGTATTAAGCCATTTTGCTTTAAATACAAAAGGAAATGAATTCAATTCAAAAGCCAGCCCACCTTCAACCTAAATTTGGCCTTATTGCCAATTATTATTTAACATACAAATTCAAAAAAGAGAACTTTTTTATTCAATTTTGGTTTAAGTTTTGAAACAAATTCAAATTTATAATTTTCAATGCTTTATATTAAAATTGAATTAAATTTCTCTTTACTAACTTTTTCAAAAAGAGTGCAATTAACGGACAAAATAAATGGATATTTCATTTAAAAAAGACATAAATCAATACGGTGAGCATTTATTCGAAATAATTTTCTATCATAATGAACCCATCATCTCATTAAAATATATGAAATATTACTTTTTATTTTCTATTCAACATTTTCCCACTAAGTTTTTTTTATAATTGTTGTAATAATGAATTTATTTTTAAGTATTTTGAATTGAGGTCTGTCTGTTGGCAAATACGATTGTTCAAATTAATCATTGCATTTTTTGTGTGATCATCAAACAATGCTGACTTTCTAAGATATTGAATACTTTCTTCAACGATCTATATAACTACAAATCATTCAAGAAGAATGACTGATATATATAATGCATTCCTCTTGAATTTCCTTTGAACACAATAAATGTCTAATAAATGTTTTTTTAAACAATCTCCTTGTTCATGATCAATAATTGCTTCTATGATTCACTTTTCAATTACCATAATCAAATTTTTAATTTCAGATTTCTTGACCATCGTGACACCTTCTCTATTCTTGAGTATCATACCATGAATATGCATTAAATCATACAGCTAAACTTTGTTTGGCATATATTTTGAAATAACAAGCTGCTTTTTTTTTTTTATGTCAATATGATCATCTTCACCATAATTGTGTGTCAGTGAATAGTTACAATATTTGCACTGGAAGCAATAAAAAGAGAAAAGTTACTTGATAAACGCGAAAACGAATTTTTTTCTATTTCCACGTTCAAAGCAAATGGCAAAGAAGCGATAATAAGACAATCACATTCATTGAAACACAACTTCTTAAAGCTGATGCATTTTCCAAAGAATTCAACTTGCTTAAGGCAGGTGCATAATTCAAAGGCGCCTTCATCAAAAAGTTCAACTTTTTCAGGTATCACAATCTTCTCAATTTGAGTGTTTGAAAAAGTTTTTTTATCAATAACGCAAAGCTTACTATTTTCATTAAAATCAATTGTTTTAAGAAACTCACATTGCGAGAATGCTTCTTCAGAAATAATTTCAACTGACTCAGGAATTGTAAAGTATTCAATTGATGAACGATAGAAACATTTCTTACCAATTGAAATCAATTTTGATTGACTTGAAAAAATCACTTCTTTAAGCTTCTTGCATTCACCAAAGGCTTCATCTGAAATGGATTCAACTGAGTCAGGAATTGTAATGCATTCAATTCCAGAACGATAGAAAGATCTCTTCTCAATTGAATTCAATTCAGACAAACTTTGAAAATTCACAATTTTCAAATTTCTGCATTCAGTGAAAACAGAATCATTGATTTTTCGAACATGCCTTGGAATTGTTATTCTCAAAATTGACGAACAAAAGAAAGCTTCACTCTCAATTGAATAAAGATTTGAATTTTCTGAGAATTCAATTTCTTTCAAACGAGAACATCGTGAAAAAGCTCCTTTACAAATTCTTTTAACATTTTCTGGAATTGTTATCTTTTCAATTGATGTGCAAAAGAATGAAAACTCACCAATCAATTCAAGAAACGAATTTTCATTGAATTCAATTTTTTTTAATTTTTCACAGAGATAAAAAGTGCCATTTGAAACCTGTCTGGCATGAATTGGAAAAGAAAAATATGTAATTGATGTACCACTGAATGCAAATTCACCAATTGAATTGATATTGTTATTTTTTGGCAAATTAATAATTTTGAGATTATCACATTGACTTAATGAGTATGAGCTGATGCATTTGATTGATGAAGGAATCGTTACTTCTTCAATATCACGTGCTGCAAAAACAAGCGTATTACTATTTTCTTCTGATTTTCCAACAATTATTTTGTGTTCTTTATCAAGATAGTCAAAACATGAGTTTTCTTCAAGTATTGAAATATTTGTAAGTTGAGATGTTCCACAGCACCAGCCTTCTTTAAGTTCGATAACACTAGAAGGTATCGTAATGCTCTCAATTGATGAACCAGATAAAGATTTTTTTTCAATTATTTGGAGTTTTGAATTTTCTGGAATTTTAATTGATTCAATCTTCCAATTATCAGTAAATGCTCCTTCTTTAATTCTAACAACTGCGTATTCGTGATTTTCATATTGTATTGTGATTGGTAATATAATTTTTCCTTCAGCATCTGGTGATTTAATAATACTAGCTGTTAAATCTTTTTTATATATTTCATATGTTAACTTGTTTACTTGAATATTTAATGTATTCATTCAAATAAATGAGGAAAACCAAAAAGAAAAAAAAACGACAACCATGGGATTCGAACCCACGCGGGACAAGCCCAAGGGATTAGCAATCCCTCGCCTTAACCACTCGGCCAAGTTGTCTACCTGATAATTCAATATTTATCTATTTGATGATATAAAATTTTCAATGCTAGAGTCACATTCTATTTAAACTGTTTTCAATCTGACAGGAACATAACTTTTTGTGTTATATATCAACTTTTTGAAAAGAAAACTAAAATTTTAAAAAATTGAATAATTTAAGATCCAAAAGCAAATATATACATTTAGATCCAATGACCCAAATTCATCGTCAAAAAAGGATGAACCAGCAATTTTATTAGTCCAAAGATCCAATAAATTTCGAATATTGTTTCCAAGCTAATTATAAAGATTATTTTCAAATTAGCATCTCAGGAATTTGCAAAATATGCATACCAAAATAAAATACTCTTGTTATTATTAGCAATATTTATGCAACGCGATATCAAAATTCTTATTATAACCTAATAATTTGCATTTTTTCCAAAAAAGAATGTAATCATAAAAAAAAAAAAAAAAAGTGGTGCATCAAAAAAGATACGAGAACTTTCATAAATATTGTTTATTCGTTCTACTATCAATTATCATATACATTAATAATGTCAATATATCTTCACAAAAAAAGTTTTAAATTTAGTTATTTACACATTATAGATATTTTGTAGCATATGTGTATGGAGAACTGATGAAAAAAATCTCATAAATTTGTTAATTCTATTAATAAAATTTAAATTTTTTAAAAACTCGTTTTTTTCGATCTGATGGGAACAAAATGAATACTTTACAACATTTGTAAAAACATTTATGAATAGAATTTTTTTGTAAATAACGTGTTTTTTATTCAATTCCATTCAATTTTTGTTCCCGTCAGATTGGAAACAGTTTATTTATCTTTCCAATTAGGGGACAAACATGATAAATCATTTTGAAATAAAAAATCTACTTTTTGAATGTAAAAAAAATTTTTTATAATTTATAAAGAAATAAATCAATTTTTATTTATTTCTATACTACATTCATGATATTATTATCCATGATATTATTATTATCTTTGAGCATATCTGAAGCTTTTGTATTGCTAGCTTCTTGGTAATCACGCTTGATCTTTTTAACTTCGTATTTGAGAACTTTCAGATCACTTCTGAGCTTTTCGTTTTCAATTTTAAGCAAATCAACTTTATAGTTAGCTTCGATCGCCTTTGAAGCAGCGCTATCGCCTTTCATATTCGCGCAAGACGCGCGATTTCGTGCATAATCTGCATCTTCATTCGCCAATTTAGAATGATTTTGTGCATCATCGACACGATCGACGAGATCGTCGGGAATTTGGGATGCAACGGGCACTTCAACGGGGACCTCTTTTTCCTTAGCAGCGTCTTTAAGACCTTTAATTTCATGCTTCAGTGTTCTCATTTCATCTTTCAATGACTGGTTCTCTGCGTTTAATTGCTCGATGCAAGTTGAAGTTGAATTATTCTTATTTTTAATGTCTTCAACGTCGTGATGAAGATCGGCAGCTTTTCTGTTAGCTTTTGATGATTGTGTGTGAACGTCATGAACCCTTTGCACATATTCATCTGGAATGACGACTGGTGCATTTGCACGTTGATTTATTTGAGAGGTTAATTGGTCGATCTTTGTTTGTAAGCCTTGCATTGTCTGCTTCAATTGCGTGTTTTCTTGTTGAAGTTGATTAGTTAGATTCATGTTGTTAGAAACATCTCCTTTGATTTGATCAACGTCAATGTCATTCACTGTAAGTGCTCTTTCAGTGGCTTCTTTCTCTTTCTTCTTGGCTGCTTCATCCTTTAGCTTCTTAACTTCAAAGGTGAGGCATTCGACATTTGAGTTCATCGTGTTGAGTGATGCTTTCATTTCATTCTGGGCTGATTGGACTGAATTTGTTGAATTCTTGGCATCATCAACTTCATTCTTGATTTGCGAAATAACAACGGCTCTTTCTGAGGCTCCTTTCGAGCCATCTTTCATCATCTTAACTGTGTGCTTAAGAACTCTGTTTTCTGATCGTAATGCGTCATTGGCTGCTGTAAGATCTGATGCTTTTCGATTGGCTGCATCTGCTTTGTTGCGAACATCACTGGCTCTCGTTTGAGCATCAGAAAGATCATGTTGTAATTGCTCAATTATTCTTCTTAAATTGTCAAATTCGCTGCTTCTTTGGGCTGCTTCTTTGTCTAAACGTTCTTGTTCGGCTGCATCTCTTGCGAGACGTTCTTGTTCTTCCTTTTCACGGGCTAAACGTTCTTGTTCTGCCTTTTCTCTTGCAAGACGTTCTTGTTCTGCCTTTTCTCTTGCAAGACGTTCTTGTTCTGCCTTTTCTCTTGCGAGACGTTCTTGTTCTGCCTTTTCAGCTGCTAATCTGTCAGCTTCTTCTTTAGCAATAGTGTCTTTTTCTTCTTTAATAGCTTTGTTTAAGAATGCTTCTTCATCATCAATTCTTTTGGCATCTTCATCTATTTCTTCTTGTGAGATATCAATATCTCGATCTTTAACATCTGTTGGAAGATTATCTAAAACTTGTTTTGCAGATGAAAGTTGTGTTAAAAGTGTCTTTTCATCAACTTTATCACCGGTTTTAACAAGATCTTCTGGATAAATATAAACTGGAATACCAAGCTCATTCATTGCATCGTTAACGATTTTTGCGTTCTTTTCTGTATCTTTTGGATCAAGTTCTTGGTAGTTGATCATTCCTGGAACATATGAATCGATTAAAGCGCACATTGACATATCGTATGATTTGAAGTCTTTCATATTTGGATAGTTTTGAACACGATCATAAGCCCATAACATTAATTTATCTTTGCTGTTCTTTTCAGATGCTTGTTCAGCTTCTCCATCTTTGCTTGTAACAGATTTGCTGATTGAATATTTAAGAATAAGTGACCAAATTAAACCAAGAATGAGTTTTTGGTTTTTATCATTGATATCTTTACCTGAAATATTGACAAACCTAACTCCATCATCTTCAAACATTTGAATTGCTAAGTTGCAGTTTTCAACCATATCGACATTTCTGATTGGTTCTCTTGACCATTGACGTGGAGCTTGCTTTGGAATCAAAACTTGAGCAAGTTGGACTAAATGAACACCTGTATATAAATCTTGAGTAATATCTTTGAGCTCTGGCGCATTGACTGGTTTCAATTGTGTATTAACCCATCTTGTAAAAACAGCTATTTGAAGGGGAACCCATTGATCATCTAATTTATTGAGTCCTGTCATTTTGTATTTAAATGTTATAGATTGAAAAAAATGAAATGATTCATCAATATTTGTATTTCAGGATTGAAAGAGATAGTAATTAATAAGATGCAAATTGAGAAGGTTTTATTTACTAAATTCAATAATAACACAAATTTACAAAGCAAAATAAATTTTATCTATGATAATGCTAACAATTTTCTGAGAAAAATTTTATAAACAAAGTATTTCAATTTAATAATTTTTTAATTTTATCTATGATAAAGCTTTTAAAATAATCATTAAAGTATTAAATGATTAAATGTAAAAAAAAAATTACAAAAATCAAATAAACTATTCAATGTTTGGTAGATAAAATAAAAAATCAAATATCATTCAATTTTTGAGAACAATTAAAAAAACTCATTGAAAAAATTGTTAACAAAAAGAAATATGATATAGATAAAAGATGATAACATTTTAATTTCATTTTTTTTTTAATAATGTCTGATAATCATCATCACGAAACTCTAGAGTCTTATCGTCTCCACACCGTTCCAGCTCGTCAAGTCCGAAGAGAAATGAGAGAGGAGGAGAGAGAAGAAAGGAGAGAAGCACGCCATCATGAACACGAATGTGATCATGAGCATCATCATCATGACCATGATCATAGAGATGAAGAAAGATTTGAAAGAAAAGATGCCCGTGAAGCTCGTCGTGAAGCCAAAGAAGAAGCACGAGAAGCAAAACGTGAAGCCAAAGAAGACCGTAAAGAAGCTAAATTAGAAGCAAAAGATGCCAAACGTGAAGCTAAGGAAGAAAGAAGAGCAGATAAAGAAGATGCTAAAGCCGAAAGGAAGGAAGCCAAGGAAGAAGCTAAAGAAGACAAGAGAGAGCAAAAGGCCGAAAGAAAAGAGACAAAGGAAGAAGAAAAAGCTCATCGTAAGGAAGCTAAGGAAGAAGAAAAGCAAGATAAGAGAGATGCCAAAGAAGAAGCTAAAGAAGACAAGAGAGAAGAAAAGGCCGAACGAAAAGAAAGCAAAGAAGTAGAAAAGGCTCATCGCAAGGAAGCCAAAGAAGAAGAAAAGCAAGATAAGAGAGATGCCAAAGAAGAAGCTAAAGAAGACAAGAGAGAAGAAAAGGCCGAACGAAAAGAAAGCAAAGAAGTAGAAAAGGCTCATCGCAAGGAAGCCAAAGAAGAAGAAAAGCAAGATAAGAGAGATGCTAAAGAAGAAGCCAAATTAGGCAAGAGAGAGGAAAAGGCTGAAAGAAAAGAAGCTAAAGAAGAAGAAAAACAAGACAAGAGAGAGGAAAAGGCCAAAAGAAAAGATGAAAAAGAAGAAGAAAAAGCTCATCGCAAAGAAGCCAAAGAAGAAGAGAAGCAAGATAAGAGAAACGCCAAAGTAGAAAGAAAAGATCAGAAAGAAGAGGAAAAGGCCGCTAAAAAGGAGGCAAAAGAAGATGAGAAAGAGGACAAAAGAGAGGCAAAAGCAGAGAGAAAAGAGCAAAAATATGAAGAAAAAATAGACAGAAAGGATGACAAGATTCAACATAAAATCGAAAGAGCAGAAGAAAAACGTGATAATCATTACGACAAGGCTGACGAAAAAATTGATGACATGAAAGCTAGATTACATTAAAATAGATATATAGATGTGATTTAAATTTTAGTTAAATAAAGATTTTTATTTTAAATATTAATTTTATAATTGATTTCTGTTACATTTTTTTTAAATTAAATCGCTTATTCTGTGAAACATCTCATGATTGATTGTTAGAATACATTTTTATATATTAGATCGTTTTATTAATGTACAATAAAAAAATAATATCTAATAAGAAAACATTAAGTTTATTCTCTTACTTAGATTAATAATCTGAATATAGATATCTCTACTTTCACTTTTTTTTCAGAGGAAAATGATCGATGATACCGTTTATTTTTTATCTCAATATTTGAACAAACTCTGTTTGTATTATCAAACATAAATATTTTAGAAAACTTAATATAGACATATATTATAAATCAATTAAATATTTTTTCAATTGCATTATATTACTTATTTTTTGATATAAAAGCATTATAATTACAGAAGAAGGAATTGATCTTTCTTTCAATGATGAGCATTCATAAAAAGCATTATAATCAATTATTTTCAAAGGATCAAGAATTTCAATTTGTGTTAATGATGAACAATTGACAAAAGTAGGAGGATATCCAAATGAAATTACAGAAGAAGGAATTATTATTATCTTTAACGAAATACAATCTTTAAAAGCAATTCTCCAATTGACGTTACAGAAGAAGGAATTTCAACTTGTACTAATGATGAACAATCTTCAAAAGCGGAGTTGTCAATCTTAGTTACAGAAGACAAAATTGTTACTTTCGTTAATGATGAACATTCAGAAAAAGAACTTTGTCCGATTAAAGCTACAGAAGAAGGAATTGTTATCTGTGATAATGAAAAACACAACTTAGAGAAGTTGAATCCTTCTTTATTTCTTGGTTTGCTAATTAAAGAATCAATTCCATTTGGAAAGAAGAAGAAATTCAATGAGTCAATAATTGTGCTACAGAATTTATCACAAAACTGGCTTTGATCTTGTTCACGTAAGTTTTCATAGATGCAATTTGAAATAAACTGATAGTCATTTTTGCATACAACTCAATTTTTCTGAATAGTATTGAAAAATGAAGATAATCAACTCAATTTTGAAATAAATAATTATTAGTTTTCAATAATAAATTGAAAAATGAGTTGTATGCAAAAATGACTACCAGTTTATAATTATGATGACATTTTATTGTTTCTTTAACAACACTATCAATTGTGTTATAAAGGCTATCATTTTCACACATTCATTGATGCGAATTTATATATGGACTTAGGTAGTGGCTGTGTAGTTGACGTGATCCTTTTTCGATATTTTTTTTTCTGGTTTAATTTCATTTTCTTCAAGAAAATGAACCAATTCTGTATTATTTGAACGAACTACATAAAGCCACATTGAAAATTTTAATTCAAATTTGAATCGCACCAAAAAATGTATCGCATTCAATCAGAAATGGATGAGACTCGTAAATTGAAGATTTGACAAATTTGTCTGATTGACATATGTAATGAATTCTTCAACTGATCGAATTAATGAACTAATATATGGATCATTTTCACCAATCTGGCACTTTTTTTTCAATAGTTGAAATATCAGATTCAAATTTATTTTGATTTTCGTCTTCAATTTGTTTCTGTATATTTTCGTCAAGAAATGGATTTTATTTTGGATATAAGTAATAGCATGATTGCGATGAAATGATACAATCGGTTGGCTTACTTTGGTAATATTTATTTAAAAATGACTCATCGGTTTTGAGTAAATTATTATCCAGAAGAATAAATATAATTCTCTTGTTATAAATCGTATAATTAGAAATACAATCAGAAATTGATGATGGAGCGTCTTTGATTAAATATTGAAAAATTTTCTCTATCTTATTAAAAAATCTGATGTTCGGTGATGATTGCCTGATATTTTCGATACTAATTGAAATATAATCTAACTTCTTCTTTATTTTTTAAAATTTCTTCCTTTTCAAAAATCTGCTTTAATGCTTCATATTCGTCTTCTGGATCATTAATTACATCAATAAAACCATTTTGAATCTATCTGAAATTGGTTTGCGGCATTACTTACATCAATAAAATCTAGATGTTAATATCTTTCATTTGTTTATAATCATGAAGGATTTCATTTATTAAGGTACGCTCATTGCTCTTTTGGAGAATACAAGAGAAATGAAATTGATCAAATTATAAAAGGGGCAAATATTTTACATAATTTATATGGGATGCAGAAAATGAAAAAAATATAATTTTTTTAAAAAAATTGTTAAATTTCCAAAATTTAACTAACCTGATGCAAATATATGTATAGATTTCACAAAAGCCGAGGACAAATCAAACATTTTACCATGTAAGAATCAAACTATCAATTGCAATATTTGATTAAATCCCAGATATAATATAGATTTCCTTGAAATAATACCAAAATTAATCACAATTTCGACAGAAAATGAATAATGAAAATAGTTTGGCATTCTTTTCAATACTTTATTTTGGAAAATTTGTTGAAATGAGTAAAACAAGCCAATTGCGCCTTAAACCTTCAAGCATTTTAAAAGTACCTTTTCAAACATATGAAAAGGACTTTTCATTCATTGTCAATGGCCAAGAATTTAAGACAAGTCGTTTTTTTGCCGATCTCTTATCTCCAATTATTTGTAAAATTCATTTAAATGATCCAACAGTTGACACTTTTGTCATTAATACACAGTATACGGGCGATTTTTCACGCATTCTTCAACTTTCAAACTTTATCTCCACAAATCTTTCAGAAGATGAAATTCCATTTATTTCTGAAGTCATTGAAATCCTTGGCAATGAGTCCATTGAACACCGATCATTAAATACAACTACTGAAATCACAGTTGATAACGTATTAACACTTCTTCAGCAGCACAATCTCTATTCAAAGTTTTACAGTTCACAAATTTCAAAGGAAATTGAATTTGCAGCTTCTCATTTCAATGAACTTTTTGAAAAGAAAGAAGAAGAGACGATGAACCTTCCAATTGACATATTGATGAGCATTCTAAAAAACGATCATCTCCTATTGAAAAATGAAGATCAACTATTGAAATTTGCGAACGATATGCATTCAAAAAGTTCAATCTATTCAATTTTGTATGAAACCGTTTTGTTTTTGAATGTATCTGAAGAAATGATGAAAGAGTTTGTGATGTTGTACAACATCAATGACATTTCAATTGAAATCTGGCGAAATCTGTCAAAACGTCTTTATAATGAAAAATCTGACAGTAATGTCAAAAACCGTTACACAGGTTCACAGAAGAAAGGAACAGTATTTGAATACACGGATGAAAAGCTTCTGAAAGGAATATTCAATTACTTCCAAGAAAAAACTGGCGGCCAAATAGACAAAGAAATTGGTTTCACTTCATCATCTGTAGCCAGCAACAATGAGTCATATCAGCCACGGAATGTTGCTGTCTTTAACGACAAAGACAAATTTTTCTACTCAGGAGGCCAGCGAAATGACTGGATTTGCTTTGATTTCAGAGAGCATCGAGTAATTCCAACCCACTACACAGTGCGATCGTACGAAACACATCCAAATAACATCCATCCTAAGAGCTGGGTTGTCGAAGGCTCAGAGGACGGCAAATCGTGGGTGACAATTGATGAAGAGACAAACTGCCCACTTTTGAATGGAAACAGCCTTGTTCACACTTTTGCAGTGAACCATCCAACTTCAGAGGAATTCAAATACATCAGAATGAAATCTACTGGCCAAGACTGGAATGGCCAATATTATTTGTTGCTTGAATCCTTTGAAATTTATGGAACGTTAATTTAAACTTCATCAATAAACATTTATATATATATAAACTTTTTAAATGAATCAGCCAACCTTAAAAGTCATTGTTTAATAGATGCCAATAAACAATGTTTTTAGTAGATATAAAAAATTGAAATTAAGGCAATGAAAATTTTATTATACAACAACTATGTAAAGTTTTCCATGCAATAGAAGAAATAATCCGGTACTGATTACCCAAAAGAGACTTGTTGTAAGTACATTCAAAAATTGAATGAGAATAATTTTTTCTCTCAATTATTTTAATTTTTGAGAGATTGAAAAAAAAAAAAAGATTTTTATTCTTTTTATATTTTCAATTTTTACCGAGGCTACATACCGCCTAGCGGGCGTCGAGCGAAGCCGATACCCCGCGGATGGCTGTAAGAATCGGTAAATCGCCTCTTTTTTTTGTGGGAATAATAGTCATTTAATTATTATATATTATTTTTGTTAGTAAAAGTAAATATTTAAAGGGAAATTGATGAAACATGCTTTTGGCTTGTTAATATTCGATCGATTTTCAAAAAGTTGTATTGAAATGATAAAAAAAATTGAAAAAAACACAAATTAAAATTCTAAGTTAAAATTTTATTTAAATTTAAAGTGAGATTACTCCGTTAAGTATATTCTAATTAAGCTTTAAATAATAATTACAACAAATCAAACCCAAATCCTTCATAGAATAAATCATTGATGTTTTCACCACGCGGATAAATATTTTCTTTTCTTTTATTTTTTCCTACAAATAGTGAGATCCGACCAAATAAAATGCTGTATCTATCACTGTACAGTATTGATTCCATCACTTGAATAATGTCTAAAATTTCATCTAAAAATATATCTTTGATATCTTTATTTTGATCTCTAATTAAATTCGTTGTTTCATATCTGCAATCATTCAAAGTCTGTTCTTCACAACAATCATCAAGACATTCACAATTTAGATGATTTTCAATTTCATGACTCAAAACAGAATCGAACAATTCACCTGGATCTTCAATAGCAAATCTGCACTCTTCATCGCTGCAATTGAAGTGCAAATGCAAGTCATCACCACATTCAGAAATTATTTTTTTTATCTCAGGATTCAAATCAGGCTGGTTTATTAGATTAAATTTTGGAGAGTTTAAAATGAAGCTTTTTAGATAAGAGAAAGGATTTTGTTTGTCATTATTATTAATAATATTAAAATGAAACATGAATTTATCTTTGTCTGATATTATTTTGGAGAATGATCTTATGAAATATTTTCTTGCAGCTTCAGCTTTATCTGGCTGTGACAAATAAAAATAGCAAATTTTCAAATTCGTCATGCAAATAATAAACGTCTTCGAAGTCTCAAGCCTCAAATCAACATGTTCAAAGTTGTGGAAAATTAAAGGTTGATCCTCATTATCAGAAGCTTTTATATAATGATCAAGAGCATCAATCATTTTATCATCTTTCTCCATCAAATATCCAAGGTTGTATTCAGCGAGATAAAAGCCGTTTTTCGAAGCCTTTTGGTACATGTATTTGGCATTATCAACATTATTCAAATAGAATTGATTTAATAAACCAAAATTATTTTGTGCAAATGGAAATTCTTGAAATGCTGCTTCTTTCAAA
>JAPFFF010000440.1:0-22672 GCA_039105265.1 Tritrichomonas musculus | reverse complement strand
CAACATATATTACATCACTTATGATTTCGAAACTGTTGAACAACCTGTGAATACAGAAGGTACTTCGTACTCTATTGGTTCATCAACAACTATCAACTCTCGATTGATTCCACTTAGCGTATCATCATGTGTCAAATCACAATCTGGTTGCAACACACGACACTTCTCATTAAGAGATTCAACTGAGTTCATCACTGAGTGGATTGAGTGGTTGTTTGAGCAATCTCAACAGGTGTATCACGATAAGGTTCAATATATGAAAACCTTTATTAATGAATCGATTGATACTCTCAATAAAATCGACAGAAACCTGAATGTGATTACCGTATTTGGGTTCAATTCGAGTAGATTCGATAGTAACCTATTCAAGCAGTATCTCAATTACTGTTCGTGGAGTGTCGAGTCCAACAGTATCATCGGTACCACATCATCATTGAAGCAGTTCATATTGAAATCCTCAAAATATGACACCAAGTTGAGATTCATCGATGCACAATCATTCGTTGCCGGAGGTACATTACGACAATTTGGTGTAGATTTTGGTGGACTCGAGAATAGCAGTAAAGGAGTGTTTCCTTATGAAGCTATCAACATTGAGAATTATAATGAGGTTCTCTCACGAACGGAGCCCTTTGAGTATGAAGCATTTTACAGTTATCTCAACCAGAAGAATCCATTGACTGAAGATGATTACAAATTATATCTCGAGGATGCCAAAAATTATAAAACCCGATGGGATTACCTGTTGGCGTATAATGATAACGATGTTGAGATGATGATTAAACCCATTGACAATTTGATAGTCCTCAATGCTCAGTACAACGTTGACCTCATATCGAATCTCTCGTTGAGCAAGAATGCATCCTGTATCAAGTATGCACTCGCTTATAAGGAATTTGACCCAAACACTGAATACTCTATACAGAATTCTATAAATACATTCAAACCAAATCTCAAATGGTGGAGATTCAAATGTGAGAACTACTATAATCAGGATGTCAAATATAATCAATCTCATAAGGACTCTCCCAGGAACCTCGATAAATGTGTTTGCGAGGAGCAGTTTGATGAATTCATGAAAATGTACAACAATCCTGATACTGGCAAGTGTCATCTCTGTGGTGAGCACTTCACGTGGACCAATAAGCCTACCCTCGATAGAATCAATAACGATATCGGTCACGAACTCAGCAACTGTAAACTCGCTTGTGCAGAATGCAACAAACTTCGCAGTCGTGATGACCCCAATATAACCAAACTACGAATTCAACTGAAGAAATATTGTAAGATGATGCATCTCCCAACACTCATCAATGATGAACAGGAATATTATAGCTTACGGAACAACATCACTGGAGGTCTATCCAATGTTATGCACCGTGTCAACATCAAGGGCCACACTAATATAAATCGTTTTAGATACAACGCCGTTGACCACAAGGTAATCTCATATGATACCCCTCACACTATGACTCACATTGTTGGAGTTGATTTCAATAGCTTATACCCATCAGCATTCAGTTCAACCAAACATGATTTCAATCCATATCACGGAGGGGTTATGTATATGCCAGGTTCCATGTTGGAGAGATTCGATGTTTATAACAATGGTACCAAAAATATGAAAACCTATAACTCATGTATGCATATCATCAACAGCCGGAATTTACGAAAGCATCCTAAATATTTGTTCAAAGCGGAGGTCATATTGAAATGCCCAGTATCTAAAATCAATAACTTCATCAATTTCCCACCAGTATTTCGCAATTTTGATATCACGAACGATGAAACAACCATTGGTTCATACATGCACAACTACATGACTCACAACAAACTCCCATCCGCTGATAAAACTGAACGAAAGCTAACTATGTGTGTCGATACGATGGGTACCTATCAAACATTCTCAAATTATTATCTCTGGTTCCTACTCGACCATGGGCTTGTCATCGAAGATATCAAAAGTCTCACCACATACGAAGCTCATCGTGGATTCAACCCATTTGTTAGTGAGTTCATGAAACGTCGTCAGGATATCATTTCTGGAGCTGTATCCGGCAATGAAAAGTTCTACAAGATTAGCATGAATGGTTCATATGGATACGATGGGATGAACACTGAGAAGTTCTCTAAAATAAAAATATGTTCACGTGATAAGACCTTCCAGAATATCATCTACGATAACTATGTTAGTGGGATCAAATTGAGTGATGACAACTACCTACTCCAAATGAACCCAAAGAGCTTCAAATGTACGACTTGCCTTCAGGAGTCATTCTGGACACTAGATAATGCCAAATTCTGGTATCTCACATTCATATACGATTTCATGTACAAGTGCCTTGATGTGGAACGATTTCATTTCATAGAGGGAGACACCGATAGTGCATATTTTGCGGTTGCTGGTGATGAATCCAAGGGGTCCGATCAAGAGTTCAAATACATCATCAAGAATAGGGCATTCTATGATGAGAACATATATAAGTTCATGCCGAATCCCAATATAAATACAATCGCTGATGAGAAGAAAATACTGGGTCTCTGCATTGAGAAATATGGTGAGAATATGATTGCGTTAGCCCCCAAGTGCTACACCATATTTAATAGTGGAGCTGTAACCAAGGCACTCAAACTCAAGGGGGTCTCCCTCAAGAAAAACCATATTACAAGTGATGATTACAAGGACATCATCGACAATGGTGGTGTGAAGGTTGGCAAAAATATCAATCTGCAAATGACTCGCAATACCAAAATCCAGAGCAAAATCAGTGAGATGACGATGTCCAAGATCACGGTAAACAAGAATGCTCTCACCGGGACACACACCAAAATGATTGTCCTCGAGAACCAATCCTGTGCACCATTCATCCATGGGCTCACATCAGGGGACTATATTATGCTCTAAATTTGGGTGACAGCAAAATTGCTGCGACCTACATTAGGCCTTGAATACAGCTAATGTGGATCCGTTGATGATACCAGTTATGATACCCACGGTCATACGATTTATTTTTGAGGTTATCGCGGTCTCACCAGTGAGTATCTTCAGTTTATTATCAGCGTTATCAATGAATACCTCATCCCCAATGGAATAGCATGAGGAGTCCTCAACCTTAACCATGTAATCCCCATGAGTGGCGAATGTGATACAACCATTGGCTTCATCGATTCTCACGCATATACCAACATACTCCTTCCAGGTACCAGTGGTCTTCACACTACATATGCAATCAGTGGTGTCAGCTTCAGTGCTAGGGACCCATTTCGAATCCTCACGATGATATACCTTACCGGTCATATATACTGGAGCTCCAATGACGAAATCGGTAATGCTGTTAACCGATGACTCGATTGGGGAGTAGTGGGTGATGGTTGTGTTGGAATTGATTTTAGCATAGGCATGACCGTCTATATCACATGCATTCATAACACAAACTTTTGATCGAGTAATCTCCAATGCAGTTATTTCATTGTATTTGATGGTCGCTGTATCACTGTTTGCATCAATATCGAAATCTAACCATCTCTCCTTCGAACTATCCAGTTGATTGCCAATGCTAAATATTCTGGTATTGCGAGAATGATTTGGTTTCATGACCATGAGAGGTGCATCACTACATGTCTGATTGGCTCCACCCAATGTCAGGATGTTGTTTGGGTCTTTGATATAAACCTCTCCACTGATATCAGTGAAATACTCTTTTGGTATATCTGTTGTGAGTGCATACTTGGTCATATCTGGTAAGTCCTGAGTCTTCACGTATGGTTCCAACGCAGTACTCAGTGTAGATCCATTAACCAAATCGGTGGGTATCTCCGGGATATCTGTTGTGAGTGCATACTTGGTCATATCTGGCAAGTCCTGGGTCTTCGCGTATGGTTCCAACACAGTACTCAGTGTAGATCCATTAACCAAATCAGTGGGTATCTCCTGGATATCCGTTTTGAGAGCATAAGTGTTCGACACATATCTCGCCGAATAAGCGTTTTTGTCGGTTGGTTCGACAGTTTTGGTTATTGAACATGATAGTATTTCCGGTGTATCACCAGTTCCTGGATTGATTAATTCATGGCTGTGATACAGTATCCATAGACCAGAACTACTTCCGTCGATATGCAGTATCTGAGAGGGTTGATTATCATCATCGTCATTGTACGAATAGTCTGCGTGAACATAATGGGCCGTATAGTAACTGTCTGATGAGACAATATCCAACCCATATTGCTCAATCAGTGTATGATATGTGTCGTAATCCAAATCGGGGATTGTATTATTGACGATTGTGAATTGAATTGTTGTTTGCCCCTCGATAATCTCTGGGATATCGCTCTTCACTTGATCAATAGCATGGGTCATATCTGTTGTCAAAGCATATGGTTCCAAAGCTGTACTCAGTGTAGATCCATTAACCAAATCTGTGGGTATCTCCGGGAGGTCCTGGGTCTTCACATACTCGGACATATCTGGCAAGTCCTGGGTCTTCGCGTACTCACTTAAGTTCGCAAGCTTCGCATACGGTTCCAAAGCAGTACTCAATGCAGTACTCAGTGTAGATCCATTAACCAAATCAGTGGGTATCTCCGGGATATCTTCAGCGAGTGCATACTTGGTCATATCTGGTAAGTCCTGAGTCTTCACATACTCGGACATATCTGGTAAGTCCTGAGTCTTCACATATGGTTCCAAAGCAGTACTCAATGAATCACTCGTAACGATGTTCTCAGGGACCTCAGGTATTTCAGTAGATAGTGCACAGTTTTTGACGATGTAATCACGTAATTCCCCAATGGCATTCTCCACATCTGCACTACTGGCATACGATTGCAAGTCCTTAGATAGCGCATACTTCAGCATCTCCGTATTGAAATCCTCGGTTTTCACATAATCGAATAGCTGGGTTTGCAAAGCATATGACTCAAGGTCCTTGGCTAATGCATATTTTTCGAGATGCTCACCAACTGTACTCGTAATGAGTTCCTTGATTTGCTCCTGGTTGGGACCAGTTATATTCGAGCCATTGGACCCATTATGGCACATACATGCATACCTTTTGATGTATTCAATCAGTAACTCGTCGATAGTGGCCGCTTTTATTGAAAATCCACTCTGTTCTATACTAAACATTTCCTATACAATAAAGGTGTGATTACCGGTATACCCATCGGACCCCCTTTCGAGGAGGTGGATGGTGAATCGGAATCCCAAGCTGATGTCCAAAGAGATGCCAATTGCGAGTATGCAAATAATGACATTTTTTTTACACCTAAAGTACTCATGAGCTATAAATCTCCAAAGCGTCCAAATACTAAAAAGCAACCACCACCACCAGCAGCAGCACCACCAGCAGAGGTTAGCGATGATGATGATGATGATGGTAATGTCCAAGCACCGGGTGTTGATGATAACAACAACGATAGACCAACACGATATGAATATATTAGGACACCTGTCAAACACGTTAGTAAACCTAATCTAAAATTCACCCAACAAATACAAAAATCGCCATTCAAACCAATATCCAGATTCAATGAAGATAATGCATATGAATATGTTATGCAAGAGGTTGAACCACCAAGTGCTACCGTAGGTAGACGCAATGGCAAAGACTATGAGAATGTCAAAGGTCGTTTAGGCCAATTCGGCAATCTCTCACTCACAGGCGATTCATCAACCTTCAAGAAGAACTTCCTAGATATGATTATAAACGGCAATTACCGGGTTAAGTACATTCCATCAGCTGCAGCACGTGATACCGCAAAGGAGTATTGTATGAACCACCTCGATGAAACTGGAGTTCCCAAGTACAGATTATTACCAACCAATTCCAACGACCCATTAGGAAATCGTATTACAGACCTCAATGGTGACAAGGTTGATGATATCGTATTGGTTGATAAACGCGGCATTCCAGCTATTGTCAACGGATACAAATTAGTTCATGCATCACCCTATAAGAAGGCCTGGAAAACCATTTGTGATACAAAGGCTAAGCGTCAAGCCAAGCCATTCAATGTATGGCTCAAGGAGCAATTCGATAAGGATATTACCAAGGTCGATTGGGAGCGTGGTGAATATAAATTGACTAAATCCGTGGCATTGAATACTCTAGAAAAGGCATATGGTGAATCCGGTATTGGAAAGGCACGTATGAGCAAGCGCTTATCACCTAACAGCTATTGGGCATCCCTGTTCTCGCATATATGGAATGTATTCTGGGGCCAGGATAAACTTCAAGATTGGCTCGAACTCAAGAAGTTGACCAATTTCCTAGCCGTATGCAACGCCATATATATTTACTACTTCGACCTCCCTGCGAAAAGTACTATAGAGCAAAGGCATAATGACAAGTCATTCAACTACCCAAGCTGGTCCAATTGGAAGAGCACTCATAAGTCGGAGTATATGCAGATAGTTGGTCCCATGATCGAGGAATGGATTAAACTCATTGACCAAGTAGCTGACCGCAAGACTGGTGCTCTAAAGGATGCGGAAATACCTGATGAAATTCTCGAAATGCTAGAACAGATTGAACAAATAGTATTCCTATGGGGATTTAATACCACTTTCGATGAGGGAACCGTACCTCGAACTGATGATCAAGGCAAGCGAACACCTGCAGCATTTGAAAATCTACTTATATACGTAAATACCAGTTCTCCAATCGCGGTGAAGGAAGTTCGTGATTCATTTATTGACAACATCAACCAGTTGATTGACTATGAATTCTATGGAGCGAAAAGCGGATACCTTGAGATGAAAGCCAAAAATAAGGAGGCTAGGGATGCTAGGAAAGCGAGTGCAAGTCGATTTGAAATCGTATATGGTGGTCAACAATAGGTATATACTATTGCTTGAATCGGTCAAAGAAATTCTCACGCTTTTGGCTGGGTTTGGATATTATTTTTGCATTGCGTTTATGCCTACGAGGTGGTTGGGGTTCAGGTTCACGTTCAGGCTCCTCCTCCTCATATTGAGAACTTAGCTCCTGCTCACTATATTCAGGAAGTGTTCCATACTCACGACTACTCTCATACTCAAATGTGGTGTCCATGGTATTCCCCTTGAATTGTGGTGTGAATTTCTCCCGATATGGTTTAAATGATTTACCAAATTTCACAGACTGCGATGTCTTCACTGAACTGGAATGCTTTCTAGATGAAGTACGAAGTACCTTCTGCTCAGGTGTTCTAGTATTGGAGTTATCTTGTGATTCCTGCTCACGAGTCCTGTCTCTAAGTCCATTACGATACAGACTGTGCTGTCTACGTGAACTACTTCGTGGAGCATAATCATCATCAACATTTGATTCACTAGAATACTCATCATCGCTCCTAGTGTCGAGCCTCTGCGAGTAACCACTCTGCGAGTCATATGTACTTCTAGGATTGAGAGTTTGAGCGTCACCCTGATATTTTTGATATTTATATGACTGCTTGCGTCGTATATCAGTCATCGCACGTTTCCCAACTCGATATTCTTGGAGTGAACCATTTGTTTTTCGAGCAACAACGGACTTCGTACCTGGTCTCTTATCGGTAGACATATATACACCACTTGGACTAATTTTATTTTGATTTCTCACCTGATAATCCCTATACTCAGCTTCATGCGGGTCATATGTATTTTGTTCATTATCACTACTCTCACTAGCCTCATCCGTGTAATCATTACATATAAGTTTTTGTCGAGGGTGATATGATGTGTGTTCATGATACCAATCCTTAGTTTTTTTCTCAAATGGGGCAGTCCCATTATTAACCAAAATATTTTTACTAGGTGGAGACTTACTAAAAACTTCATCGCTTGAGAATGAAAATTGAATGGGTTTTGGACGACTATCTTGTTGAGCTGTCTGGTTTGACGGGTATAAAGGATCTTGTTCAAAACAATATATTTCTGGTAGAAGCAAATGATTTGAATAAACCGCTATCTCAAACCCTATAACATAATCACCAGGTCTTTTAGTTGTGTTTGCAAGAACAGTTTCCTTGAAAATATTTCTGTGATAGGCGATATACGATTTTGGATAAAGTTTATGATTATTGGGTCCTCGAACTAGTATCATACAAAAGTCATTCGCTGATGGCACATATCTAGATTCCCATATGTATGTAGGAACTTTTTCATGTGATGTCATTGTGAATGTAGCTCCATTTTTATCAATCGTGTAGTCATGAACGACTGGTGGTGGAACTAAATCACGTGGGAAATATAATTTAGTAGATTTATCGACATCAAGGTATACCGCTGATAAATATTTTGAATATTTTAATTCACGATATTGACCTGGTTTCAATGTATAAACCTCAAAGTAGTCATCATTCATTTACCCAAAAATAAACTCATTTAGAGGCTTATTCGGTAACCCAAGCAGGAAGCAATTTCATTGCCGAGCGCTAGCGAACTGCATTCTATATTCAATATATTAGCAAGCATGATAGCACGAATGCATCAGGTTTTATCTCATTGCCATACAGGTCTGTGAACCATATTTTGAAATCCCGCTTGGTCCTGTTGAGCATCTCATATTTGCGATACTTAGTTTGCCGCCTGTTGGCTAACATTATGAAGTGGTCGCAGTATGGGTCGAATTCAACAATGTCTGAGTGTACCATTAAATCACCGATTATGGTCTTATTTACGATAGCCCCTACATACTGCACTACGATGTATTTCTTGTTGCGACTATATATGAAATCCTCAGGTAATGTAAATTCGGTGGTTTGCGTATGAAAATAGCGTTTGGGCATTTATTAGACAGCAAAGTACTGCTTATAGTCTTCACCCAATGATTCATAATTGGGTGCCACGAATCGGGTGTACATGATGGGGATTGTTATAGTAGCTCGCTCATCATCAGTCATTGGCGTTCGACCAGTTTTGGTTTTGATATACGGCACATAGAACGCAGTTCCTGCTTGCTTATCAGCATTCAACTGGAATCTACGATATGGGTTCAGCAATTTGCATTCGACGTTCCCATTATGGTATCTTATGAATTCAGCAATCTCATTGAACACACGCCTCTGCTTCTCATGCTTCTTCTCAGTTTTGGATGTATCGTAATGGATCAATATGATATTACCCTTGTGATAGCTCAGTAGACCATCCATTTGCATATTATTTTTGATTCGACGTAGCTTCCGTTGGCAATCCCTGATGTATCTCCATTCCAAATCAGGGTTGTGCTGCATTTGATTGGGTGTATAGTATATCCACTTGGGTTCCCTTGCTAGATACTGGTCATAATACTCATCATCTCGATAATTGGGATTGGGCATTCGTAGAGAACGATGCGGTGTGTTGTTATAGTAGTGGACCATCTGTTGCATCAGGAAAGGGTCTCCAATTCGACGATTATCTAAACCGAATGCATTGCGGAGTGTCCTAATGGTTGCATCAACGATTTTGTGAGAGTTGCTATGTTTGGATTTATTAACGATCAGTGCATTTTTATTGAATAGCACATTTTTAGTGCCATTGGCTATTTCCCTATTTTCATCAGTTTGATTTGCCACATCAAGCACTTTTAGTAGATTATTTTCACCATCACATTTGATGGTATTAAATTTGAAGTCATCATATTTATCGAGAATGATTTTGGCGTATGCATCCTTAATGGTATCAGCTAGTTTGTCCTTAAGCGGTTCCACAATTAGATATCGCGTGTTGACATTCACCATGATGAGGTAAATGGTTTCATGGGGTACCAATTTATAACCAGGAGGTATTCCATGTTCCTTCGTAGTGTACTTCACAAACATCAAATCGACCTCCCAGCAGCCAGGTTCAAATGAGAAATCCGGTTTTGAATAAGAATTACATGGTTTCAATTTGAAGTCCTTAACGAATGGTTCATGATGATACTCGGGGTTGACGATAAACAGTGATGGGTCCAATTTTGATATTTTAGATTTGAATGGGTACTTGAGCAATGACTTGTACTCATTATCGAATATCTTGAATGATTTCTTGTTATCAGTCATCCCCTGTGGGACTGAGAGCTTGTGCATCATTTAATGTGCAAAAATAATGGTCTCAATCGGGAGTATGGAATACATCCTAGCAATATTACGACCCTGGGAATTTAATGGTTATCGCTTGATAATTCAGCTAACTCATTCTCGAGTTTGGCAACCTTTTCCTTCAAACTATTAATATCTTCAATCAGTGATTCACGAACGGCAAGACCATTGCTACCCAGCATGCCACCTTTGATGTTATTGAGATGACCCTTATACAAATAGCACTTCTCCTTGAGATCATGCTTGATGCGCTTCAACTCTGGAATCTCTTTCTTGTATTCACTCAATTCAGTCATTTAGATACGAAAAAAAGTGTTTTTTCAAGATTAAATGTCTTATGAGGAACGCCGTGTATTAAAAGATTCTAATGGGCTTACGTATTTCAATCACCTGGAACGCCACATGCGAAATATGCGAACCATGAGTTGTACCAAACCTACAATCCAAAAATATGAAGATAAGGGGTGTATTATACATGACCCAGTTATTAAATCAACATCATCAGCGATACACCACTCGCTCAATCACCAGGTAGTCCCAAATAATTCAAAAATTTAATGTCTTAGGAGGTTGTTCACAGCATCAGTACATTCATTCACAGTATTGGTGAGCTGATTTATTTTTGTAGTGATCATGCCAATGGTGTTCTCCAAAGTGGTAATCCGTTTGGAATACGAATCTAATGATGACTGCAATACATTTATGTCAGCTCGAATGTTTGCAAATTGGATCTCCACGAGGTTATCGTTATCGGCTTGCTTAGAGATTTTCTTGAGAAACACATTATTGGAGCCATCCTTGCCGGTGCGTTTGGTAATCCTGTACTCACACTCAGGGGTGATAATTTTGTAGGTTTTATTGAGATAATTGGTGGTCTTCTCATTGAACATATCTTTGTACTTCTGGTAGAACAGGTCGAACTCCTCTACTGAGTTGAACGTACGCTGCTCCAGCTTATTATCGTTTATGACCTTAATATCGCATTGGGCTAAATGTTTCACATTATCTGTATTCATTTCAAAACAGGCAAAAATAAATTCATATGTATGTGGATATTTGGTGATGATTAAACTTTATCCAATATGGATTTACCTATTTCACCAGCCTTACCAACCGTTCCCAAACCTCTATCAATTGTATCAAGTAGTCCACCTGCACCAGGTATCAATCCTGCAATTGGTTTGACCCTATCAATGATTTGTCTACCAACATTGACAACTGTAGGTAGCTTATCAACAACTCTCTGCGCGACATTCCTGAGTGTAGATCCCACTTTGCGGAATCCATCTTTTATCTTCCTGAAGATACCAATGCCCATTTGGTATATAAAAAAATGTGATTTCCTGGTTTTTTCCAAGGTACAAATGAAATATAGGAACGAAAGAGCTCACAACTTGATGTACGAGGCTGGTAATGTTATGGAGACATTCCAGAAGATGAGAAACATTATTAATACCAATGATGGTACCAGAAGCTTCTCATTTAGAACTGTTGATTGCCATGACCAACCAGCACCATTCCATCAAGGTCAGTACTCACAGATTTCATTAACGCACCCCGACCACTTTATTAGTGATGTTGATAAAGGTTTCCTCACATTCCACATCAAACTTGATTTGCAATTGAACACCGATACTGCTAAATTACAATTGATTGAAGATCCTGATAACCTCTACAAATTGTTTGTGGGATTCAAGTCCTCGAACCAATTATTCGACAGGCTGGAGATTCTCCATAACAATGTCAATGTTGGATATCAGCAAAATGAATGCATTCGTGAGGGCTTCCTATACTCAGTTTTGAAACCAGAAACCGAGAAGAAACGCCGCAGATTCGTTCACAGCTTATGGGAGAATGTTTCAAATTATAGTCAAACTCATGCAGGTGTTTATGTTAATCTCAATGATTTCAAAGCCAATGGGAAGACCACTACTGAATTCGATTTGAATATACCATTTGATGACTTGCTTGCATTGCAGGCATTCGATTTATTCCCCAATGGAATCATTGGTGATTTATCTATTAGATTCCAAGTCAGTCCAGCAGGTCTTGTATGGGCAGTCATTGATCCATATACGGTTGCTGAAGCAAAGGCATTCTTGGAAGATGATGATCATATTACAATGAAGCAGTTGGAGCAATTGCGTGAGATCAAGGCTCGTGGTAAACTCAAGAGGCAATTTACGCAAATTGGTAATGAAGCACTTATACCAGGGGTATTCGATAATACAATCAAATTTAAGTACAATATTTGTGCCGAACATGGAACTCCAGTTAATGATACACCAATTGAAATCACTTTCGAATTTACAGATGAGGAATATGAGAAATTCGGTATTAAGAAGACTATGAATTTAAAGGAGATTGCACGCCATAATCCCGATTACACAGGTACTATTGAAGACTATATGACAATTGAAATCGTTGAAGAGAATAATGAACTTAAATATGAATCGCAACCGGCAACTCTCACCGTTAACCGAATGACTATCACTTTATGTAAATCCAACATGCAAGGATATGGTGTTTGTGAAGCCACTCGTGCGGGTATCGAATCCATATTACGTGAAGGACTGATAATTCCATCCCAAAAGGTAGATTATCATGCATTCCCAATTGCTGCTGCATCCAATGGAATCAAATCTACATTGAATATCCCATTAATAAATGTCACAAGCATGTCATTATTGTTCCCCAAGCATCACAACGATTTGACCGTATTTGAGAATCCCGTTTACCAAAATTGTTATTTGAATATTGGTGGTAAGAACTTCCCAGATGAGAATGTTAGTACCATTGGTGCTAGATTCTTCGAGAGTCAACTAACAGCTGGCGATTTGGATAGCATCACACTCCAATGTACTAAGGAATTTGAGGATAGCTTCACTATGCCCAAGAATGATGTTGATGGAAATAGATATAAGAATACATTGAGTGATGCCACATCATTTGTATTCAATGTCCAAACTGAGAGAGCATCTGCTGGATACTGTTATGATGGCTTAGATGGTGGCAAAGGTAATATCCAAATTCAAGTCAATGGTCAACCAATATTCACTGGCAATAATGATACATATTATAATATTATTGAACCAAGTGGAGCTGTTGTTAGACCACCACCTGTCCAACTCTGTTTATGCAGAGACACATACTTTAAGCTCTCACTCGATGGTCTTGAATATGTTGATGATGAATCACCAGCTGGCTCACAAGTTGACCCAGAAATGACTTAAGAAATATAGCAATTGGGGTAAAAATATTTTTGTGCTTTGGAAATGACTCTCCATAAGGCTAGAATTCTATCAAGTGAAAATGATGCTAGTGTTAAACAGGAGCAGAATGTGAATATTAAGATTGCTGCGAATAGACCTCCACCTGTACAACCAGTAGCTTATACTGAAGGGGATTATCCTCAAGTTCCACAGATGCAACCTCAAGTGCAACCTCAAATGGGATATACTGAAGGGGGATATCCTCAAAATGGCACCCAGAATGCAAATTTTACTACACCCTCGACAACTGGTGCATATCCATCAGTTGCTCCAATAAACAATCCTCCTCTAGAACGTTCATTAGAACTTGACGGTGAGGATTTGGATACCAAAAATAAATTCCTCGAGATATTGCTGAGTATCTATGAAACGAATCCATTGAGGATGAACAACTATCTTGTGTGCCATAGCAACACATTGATGGAGCTCATTAAAATACTCACTAAGGCTGACAAGGTTGAGTTGGTTATAAATGAGGATAGTGGGTGTACAGGCTGTGTTTCAAACTCGAAGTACATGAAGATTGATAAGATATTGGTATCCAAAAATGGGGTATCCAATGAATTGAAATATGGATATAACCATGTATGGACCGAGCTCATAAGACACTCGATATCACTCAAAATTTGTATTTAAATTTTCATAAATGTCACTTGCAAGCGAGATCATCATGAATATATTATTAGGGTTGATACTAGCGACCAACATAATTGAACTACTAATATTGGTATCGTTTACTGCAGAGGATGAACCACCTGAGTTGACCGATGAGCTGAGACGCACATTATACGCCTGAAAAGCTTTATTTTTGATTAAATGTTGTATTATAAACGCCTGCAGCCAACTCTTTTTGATTATACATCTATCGAATTATCAGACAGTTCCAGTGGAGAGCCAATAGATTTTGACACATTTGAGCAGGAACTGCGTTCTATGTTCCAGAAGCAGCAACCGGTTTCCAAGAGGTTTGATGTTGATGAAGCTATGAGTGAGGCCTATTCCAAGAATAGGGATAGAATCACGAATGCATCCATAAGACCAATCGCTAACGGAATATATGCTTGGTACAATACTTTGAACATACTGGTAGCTTCTCAAGGCAAAGGTAAGAGTCACACAGTTATTCGTGATATCATTCAAATGAGTAGACTCAAAAATAACCCATTTCATATGATAGTCTATGTGAGCAAAAATGGTATTATAAATGATTCCACATTTGAATCTCAACGTGAACTCATCAACTTACCCATAGAGGTTGTCGCTGATAGTAATGCCGAACGATACTTGAAGGAACTCGATTTATGGAAAGAGTTGTATAACAAATATAGCTCAGTTGGGAAGATTATTGTCGATGAACAGAAGTTGCAGCAAATGTTTGAGTTCCTTCATATCAACAAACTTGGGAAACCCAATGTACCACTCAATACGATAATCCTTTGTGAGGATTTCATTAAGAGTAAGCTGTTGAAATCATCATACTTCACAAACTATATTACACAGTTGCGCCATAAGAATTCAATCGTTTACATCAATATCCAGTTCTTCAAAGGTGTGCCAACTGATTACAAAAATAATTGTACATCATTCTTCATATTCAATGGGTTCTCGCGACAGAAACTCAATTACATATATCAGCAGGTGAGCATACCTTGTGAATTCGAAGAGTTGTGGCAAAAATATAGAACCTTATCTGGACATGATTTCATATTGGTGAACACTGTTGAACACGATATGCAAGTTATATATAGTAAGATTTAGACAAAATCAATATCAGGGTCTGCTTCCAATACCAAATCTTGATGTTGACCAATGAATACATCAGGTTCCACAATATTGTATTTTTCACGTAATTTACCAATGAGATCCTTGGTGTTTATATTGGTTTTCTCAATCGAATAGTTGTAATACGGGCATTCCTTGAATTCATGTTTTTCGGTATTCCCATTTACGAAGAACTCATGCATGTTGATACTCAATTTACGTCTACTGTTGGATGTCAAATATATGTTCTCAAGGTTCATCTCCTTGAGCTTATCTGGGTAGAATCTAATGGTTTCAGTATTAGTCTGTAGTGATACATATAGGACCCTCGCAAGGTAAAGCGATTTCTTCAAACTGAATGGGAACTTGTCACATAATATTGCGAAATTACATTTTGAGAATTCATCAGGCTTTGATGATAGGGATATCAATGTGTTGATGTATTCGTAGACCTTGAAATGGGTTGTGGATGATTCCATTTGGTGGTGATAAAAAAATCAATATTCAAATTTAAAAATAGGTTTATTTTTGGGGTCAATGCGAATGCATAAATGCAAAAATAGTTAGGGGCCTTCAAAACTAGGGCAATAGTGGCAGTCATAAGTGAACATCTATATAACCCCATGATGCTGACCACTTATTCCTAGTTATGAGTATCAGTTAGGGTCAATTCAAAAATAGTTAGATGACCTTCTAAACTAGGGCAATAGTGGCGGTCATGAGTGATCATAAGTGAACATCAATGTGGCCCTATGATGCTGACCACTTATTCCTAGTTATGAGTATCAGTTAGTGTCAATTCAAAAATAGTAAGATGACCTTCTAAATTAGGGCAGTGGTGTCGGTCATAAATGAATTTCTATCTGGTTGTCATCCGGAACACTCATCACTACTAACGTGAATCAACTTACTGTCAAACAAATCGCGAAGTTCATCAGTTTTGGAAGATATCGCATCAACTGTTTCTCTCAGAATAATAATATCAGCGGTGATATTGTCATTCTCAAGTGTTTTAGTGATTGTATTCCCGACTTTCTTCAAATAAATGTCTCCGTCACATCGTTTTCCTTCTTTGCAATTACGTTTTGTGATTTTGTATTCATTTCCGTCATTAGTGATGATTTTATAAATCTTGTTCAAATAGTTTGTCGTTTGTGATTTCATTTGATCAATATTTTTATGACAGAACAAATCGAATTCTTCAAGTGATTTAAATACTTTAACTTCATTTCTGTTTTCATTTATTATTTTAACTTCATTGATGTTTTCATTCATTTGAGTTTATGATAAAACGTTTATAGATATCATTAAACTTTATCTAATATTGACTTTCCGACCGTTCCAACTAGACCTGCCATACTTAAACCTGTATCAATAGTGTCAATAACTTGACCGACGCCTGGAATGAATTTCGTTATCGGTTTAACTTTATCGATAATCTGTTTTCCGACATCAACGACTTTAGGAATGTTATCAACAATCTTTGTTGCTACGTCTTTGATTTTGTTTCCGAACTTCTTGAAACCGTTCTTTATCTTATTGAATATGCCTATACCCATTTAAAGAGTAAATAAAAGAGATAATATATTGATTCTTTTTATTAAATCATAAATGTTATATCGTAATGAGAGATCACATAACCATCAAATCGAAACAGGAAATGTATTGCATGCATTTGAAGAGATGCGTCATATGATTAACGTTAATGACGGAACACGTTCATTTTCATTCAGAACTGTTGACTGTCATGATCAGCCCGCACCGTTTACAGCAGGTCAATACTCACAAATCAGTTTAACTCATCCTGATCATTTCATAAGTGATGTTGACAAAGGATTTCTGACATTTCATGTCAAACTAGATTTACAGTTGAATACCGATCTTGATAAATTGCGAACCATTGAAGACCCTCAACACTTCTACAAACTGTTTGTCGGTTTCAAATCATCAAATCAGTTGTTCGATCGTTTAGAGATTCTACATAATAATGTTAATGTCGGATATCAACAGAATGAATGTGTTCGTGAAGGTTTCTTATATTCTGCACTTAAACCAGAAACAGAAAAGAAAAGACGTAGATTCGTTCATTCTTTATGGGAAAATGTAAGTCAATATTCACAAACAATGGCAGGAACGTATGTAAATCTGATGAATTTCAAAGAGAACGGAAGAGCACAAGTTGAATTTGATTTAAACCTTCCGTTTGATGACTTACTAGCATTACAGGCATTTGATTTATTCCCTAACGGAATCATCGGTGATTTATCAATTCGTTTTCAAGTCAGCCCCGCAGGTCTTGTTTGGGCTGTTATTGATCCTTATGTAGTTGCTGAAACAAAAGCATTTCTCGAAGATGATGAATCTGTTTCTGCTGAATCATTAGATAAACTTCGTGATTTAAAGGTTCGCGGTAAACTTAAACGTCAATTCACACAAATCGGTAATGAAGCAACCATTCCTTCCGTGTTTGATCAAACACTTACAATCAAATATCAAAGAATACATGCAGGTAATCCTGTTGATGAAGATGAAACACCAAAAGAAGTTGTATTTCATTACACAATTGATGATTATGAGAAGTTTCATGTGAAAGAGTCTGATGTTAATAAAGGAACGTTTGCAGAAATGATTGCATCGGCAAATCCCGATGCTCCGTTAGCTCCTGGCGATGTTGTTAAAATCTTAGAAACAAAACATAAAGACATTGAATATTCAAACGGTGTTGCAACATTGACCTGCAATCAAATGACAATCACTCTTTGCAAATCAAACATGCAGGGCTACGGTGTTTGTGAAGCAACACGTCAAGGAATTGAAAACATTTTGAGACAAGGTTTAATCATTCCTTCACAGAAGGTTGATTATCATGCATTTCCGATTGCTGCCGCCGCAAACGGAATCAAATCAACATTGAACATACCTTTGATTAACGTTACAACAATGTCGGTTCTGTTTCCAAAGCATCATAATGATCTGACTGTATTTGAAAACCCTGTTTATCAAAACTGTTATTTGAACATAGGCGGTAAGAACTTCCCTGACGAGAACGTAGATACCATCGGTGCAAGATTCTTTGAAAATCAATTGACTGCCGGTGATTTAGACGCAATTACACTTCAATGTACAAAGGAATTTGAAGATTCATTTACTATGCCAAAGAACGACGCACGAGGTAATCGATACAAAAACACTTTGTCTGATGCAACATCATTTGTATTCAATATTCAAACTGAAAGATCATCTGCAGGTTATTGTTATGATGGTTTAGACGGAGGTTTTGGTAATGTTCAAATTCAAATCAACGGTCAACCAATTCACACAGGTGTGAACGATACATATTATAATGTAAATGAAGAAGGTACAGTTCATCCACCCCCTGTCAGTTATGTTTGTGCCGTGATACATACTTTAAATTATCTCTCGAAGGTTTAGAATACGTTGATGATGAAACGCCAAAAGGTTCGCAAGCTAATGAATAAATAAACTGATTTCGATTGAAGGTTAAAATTACCCCTTTCTATAGCTCTTTTTATTTTTGTGATTCTTTGACTGTTTCCGTTCACGGGCGGCATTTGAAGGCTTTATTTTTGCGATCAAAATGAATGAATACATCGAAGACATAGCGAGTGCACGCAGCTACAAAGAATCAATTAATTATCCTTTCAAATCTAAATACAAGTACATCAAAGACACAAACATTAAAACTGAGCCCTATATTAAGGATTTCCGATTGAAAACAGTAAAGAAACTATCAAAACCTGACTTCTCATTTGAGCCTCATTGTTGGGAAATGGATATAATGTTTGCATTAAACAAAGCTTATCTCGTCCTAATCAATGTAAACACGAAATACTTAATTGTTGAACCGATTGCGGACAGAACTGAGTTAACTATAATCAAAGTAATTGATAAACTAGTTAATAAAAGGAATATCAGAATCGAAACAATTAAATGTGATGGTGAACAGGCTTTTATATCAAATGCATTCAAAAGTTATTGCAACGGAGACGAAAGATACCAATCAAACAAACCGTCAATTAAATTCAAAGCCCCGAACAAAATAAAGTTAATCATTGATGATTCACCTTTCACGAACGCACATAAATGTGTTGATGCAGTAATCAGAACTTTACGAAACGCCTTCGGTCAATCACAACAACGAATGACAAACAATGTATTGATGCAACAAACGGTTAAATGGTACAATAACACACCTCATTCATCTCTTCGCTTATTGAATCCTTTATACACATCATTTGATGAAGAAACTGATGAATACCTTGACAAACGACAATCAAAATACATTTATCTTACACCTCAACAGATGCAAGACGACCGCGACTTTGAATGGCAGTACATAAGAGCCAAATCAATGCAATTGAAAGAGATTCAACAAAAACAACGATTTAAAGGTCTTCTGTCATATAAACCCAAAAATATAATACTCATTCACACCGATTACGCGAAAACAGAAAAGAAACATGAAAAGCGAAGAAGAGTGTTCAATGAACTTGCTGAATTCATTTGTTATGAATCAGGAAACGTTAAATGTAAACTATTAAATCCTTTACGTCAAACTAACAAAACACTGAAGAATAAAACAATAATAACAGTTCCAATCATGTACACAAAATATGTTTGTTCGTCAATAGATGCTTTGAATGATGATTATAAAATATTCTTTTTGACTTATAAAACGCAAAATGAAAGCTAAACAACCAATCACAAAACGATACTATCACACACAATCAAAAGATTTTAATCTTCCTGATGATTTCGTTTATAGTCGCAACAAGAAGTACATTGTTGTTCAGTATTGTGGTGCTGTTGTCAATCAACATATTGTCGGTGATTTGATGGTTCATTCAGATATAGTTGAATTCATGCCTTTCTGCGACCATTTCATAATGCTTGCTAACAGAAGACAAACCAAATACAGAAAATATGAGTGTCTGAACAACACAAAGAAAGAATACAGGTTATGGTTCACAGACATGAAAGGAAACGTTATTGAACCTGAATCATTTATATTCAGTTGTTTATTAATTTATTGAAGTATCAAAGAATATGTTTAATAATCTCGGTAATTTGTTTAAAACAAAGGAACAAATCGAGAGAGAAGAACGAGAGAAAGCGATACGTATACAAAGACAGAAAGTCCGTGAACGGGCACGTGATATAAGAAATAAAGCATATGAAGTACAACAGATTGGAAATGCAAATGCACAATTATATCAAACACAAGCTAATGTATTGAGGACTCAATTACCACCGAGAACTAATTTACTGGATTACCAAAGACAAACAAATAATTTGGTATTAAATGAACAACAGGAACATAATGATTTTCGTTTGAAAAGAAAGCTGCAAGATTATCAATACATTAATCGAAATCAACATATTGATGATGTTCAAGAGGAATACCAGAAGACGAAACAAACGTGTTTCGGAAATCAACCACCGCCACAAATGAATCAATTTAATCAACCGCCACAGACATCAACATACTCAATACCTGTTATCAATTCACATCCACAAACACCAAAAATAAATAAACATATTCAATTTGCTGACGCGACTACATCACCGTATCTGAAGGATTTCGGGACATCTCCCTACAAATCACCCCCACAAACAAATAAGTTTGCTAATGCTGCGACATCTCCTTTCAAATCACCACAAAATGAAGATGTATCATTTGCAAATGCAAAAGTTTATCATGTATCTTCTTCATCTGACGACGATAATGATAACCCGCCAATAAAGTACGGATGGATTGCTTTCAGTGATGATGAATCACCTCAACCGTATTCAATAAGAAAAACATTTTCATCTTCATCTGATTCATTACTTTCTGATTCATCTTCCGATACATTCCCTAACGGATCACCAAAAAATAAAAAACAAAGTGATTCAAAGGGTAAACACAGTAAAAAACAAACGAATTCACAACCGTTTCCAATACATAATGATTCTTTAAATACTGCGGGCAGTGACTCAACGAGAAGGAGGAGAAGAAGACCGTCATAAAAATAAAATCATCAAATAATCATTAATTTATTTTTATTTATTCAGGTACTTTGATATCATATCCTTCTGCTGCTGATAGTCTCTCAAGCTTTTGTTTAGACATTTGAATCTTATATTCAATATATCCGCAACCCTTACCGTAAACTGTATCAATCCAGACGGCAATATTATTATTTGAAACCTCCTTTAACGTTTGAATATCTGTCGGGCTAGCAACATTGATGTAAGCTATTGTTTCATTAACATCAGTACCTGCGGGTGCAACTTTCTGAATTAAGTAATTAATGTTTTCGATAATGGTCTTAAACTCAGGATTCCAGCTATTAATATCTCTAGACCATTTACCTGTTTCGAAGACGATTGTCTTTTTAGATTTGTTTATGAAATCTTGTATGAGAGCAATACATTTCTTGTTATAATCAGATTTTTGTGTTTTCCTGTAATTCATCCATTCAACGTAATTCATCGGCTTCAAATTATGTTCTGTTTCAATTGCTTTCTTAACGGGATTATCAAAGTGATATACAAATAATGCATTTGATATAGTAAGATAATTAACAACTTTTGATAACGGATGTATTTCACTGAATATCTCCCAATAAACCTTCCATATCTTAGAAAAGAGACTACTCCAGAATGAATTTGGTGATGCTCTGGTGCTGACTCTTGGTTTTCCTAATCTCAAATCAGAATAGTATTGAATGTACGGAGCGAGTCGTGTTTTGCTTGAGTCTTGAAGAATATATTTACCTGTATTCCAATCAATCTTGTCTTTGCTTTTCTCAAACATTTCATCAAGCCAGACATTAAACGGTAATTTCTTTCGTGCTTCTGGTGTAGTAACCATTGTTTTCCAAACCTTCTTGTAAGGAGAAGCAAATACAAGCTTGTATCCGTTAATGATTTGTGGAACACCTCGTTTATCAACTAATATAATATCATCAACTTTATCACCGTTCAGGTCTGTTATTTCAATCTCTCCTGACGGGTCTTTAGCGTTAGTAGGAAGTAATCTGTATTTTGGTTTTCCGTCCGGGTCAAGATGTGTGTGACAATAAACTTTTGCCTGGTCTCGTGTAGCGGCTGAAGGAATGTATTTAACTCTGTAATTTCCGTTAATGATTATATCAAGGAAGTTTTGTTTGTAAAATGAGCTGTTTTGTGTGTGTGATTGAATATCTAAGTTCCCGAATTTACCGATATTGCTAAGAACTGTCGGAGCATCTCTGTTTTCACGTTTACCTGTTGTTTTGATTTCTTGTTTGTATTGTTGCAATAATCGTTGAATTTCTTCTTCAGATGTTGGTGACTCAAATTCTGCTCCTTTCTTAAAACGTGATTCATCGAAAGAATTAAGCTTACCGAACTTAACTTTTTTGGCAGGTCTCTTTACACGTTCATTGTACTGTTGAAACGTTTCATTAAGTTCTGTTTCATCATCCTCGTTAGCAATAAATGTTGTATCATCATTCATTTTATTACTCGAAAAATTATTATTATTATTGTTTGTTATTGGTTTGATTGATGGTGGTTTGATTGGTTGTATGACATCAGAGCCTTTGATAGGTTTTCTATTAATGATT
>JAPFFF010000439.1:0-22677 GCA_039105265.1 Tritrichomonas musculus | reverse complement strand
TTTATTATTTTTGATAAGAATTTTCTTACTCATTATAAAAATTTAGAATAGCGATAACTTTTTATATAATTTATTCTAATCATTAATTCTTTTGGATATCTTTTTATATACTTTTAAAACATTAAGTGTTATAACACTTTATATAAAAATAGTTATTATTATTGAAAAAAAAATTTGATTTTTTGGCTAAAAATGCAGAAAAATTGAATTTGTTGAATTATTAAATGATGATTTTAAAAATATTGGACATTACAGGAATCCAAATGAAGAATATAATTTTATTTATATGCATTTACTCTCTAATATAATTGAATTTCATTCCAAATCATATGTCAGTTTTTTCTAAAAATAACTTTTTAAAAAAAGAAAAATTGTTTTTTATTTTCACTTGTCTTTTTTCAGCAGGCATTTACGCCATTTCTTAAAAAACCATACGCCATTATGCTTTGGCGTAAAAGCCTATATGAAAATTAATATTGATTTTATCTTTCATATTTTTAGGCTTGTTATTCTGATATCAATTTAATTTTAGAACTAAAAACAATTGTTTTATTGTATCATTTTATAAATAATAATATACTTTACTATAAAAAAAAAAAAACTAAGCCAATTCAATCAAACCAATCAACGAGAGATCGAATTAAAAATATTGGAAGAGAGATGTTTTTCAATAATGTGCATCTTTCGAATGCATTCTTTTCTATGCTTTTTACAGCAGGCGGAATATTTATTTTCGACAATAATGCGCAATTTTTGAATGTTGCCTCTCTAATTATATTTATTTTGGGAGGAATGCAAATTTCCTTCAAAGATGCGCATCCTTCAAAAGCGCTTGGGCCAATTTTTTCAATGGATGAAGGTAGTTCAATATGATCCAATTGAGAACATTTTTCAAATGCAGATGGTCCAATTTCAGTTAGATGGGAATGATAAAGAAATAAAACTTGTTTAAGAGATGAACATCCATAAAAGGCTGCAGCACAAATTTTCAGAACAGAAGAAGGAATTGATATTTTTTTTAAAGATGAACAATTATAAAAAGCAGATGAATCAATGATTTCAAATGATACACTTGAACCAAAACAAACTTGCTTTAATGAAGAGCATCCAGAAAATAAACATGATGAAACTGATTTCTTTAGAGAATGAAGTGTCATTTCTTCAATTGATGAGCAGTTTCTGAATGCTGCAAAACCAATTGATTTTACAGCAAATGGAATATTTATTTTAGATAATGATGTACATCCTTCAAAAGCTCCATCTTCAATGCTGATTATTGTTGGGGGAATATTGACATATTTTAATGATGCGCAATTTTTGAAAGTGTTTTCTTTAATTGAATTCATAGAATTTGGTATCTTAAAATGAACTAATTTTATGTAATTTTCAAAGAAGTTTGCTCCAATTTGAATTCCTTGCTGTAATAATAGAGTTGTAATGATATCAATTCTATTTCTTCTTGCTGCTACTTGTAAAGCTGTAACTTCATTAAAATATATAAAAAATAAATTTCATTTAAACCTTGCAAAAAAAATTTTATTTGAATAATTTTTAGTTTTTAAATTCCATGAAAAAAAAAGTTTTTGAAATTTTAGAAATGAATATTGGAAATTCTGTTTATAAATAAAAGTTTTTGAAATGATTGTTTCATTTATCTTAATGTTTTTCGTTGACAAATATAAATTAACAAGATTGTAATGATCATATTCACAGAGGTAAAAAAAATAGAATTTGCCGTAATTTTGTTTTGGAATAAAGTTAAAATTATAATAATGAAAACAATATGAAATTATGTTCTCATCATATTTATTTTCAATGTTAAACTTTTCAACATCATCTCTAATATAATTATTCAGAATATAATTAGTCATATCATGATCATGGCATTTTATTGATTCTTCCAAACATTTCTCAAAAGAATTGTCATCTTCTTCGATTTCATCATAACTGTAATCATCATCATCATGTGTTATTTTGTCAGGCTCGATTACTTCTTTTTCAAGAATTAAAAGTATTTCTTTGTTTCTGCCATGAATTGCATAAAGCCACAAAGATGATGTCAATTCAACTCCATTTGAATGCAAATATTTGAAAATATTAATTGATCCAAAGAAAGCTGCATATTCAATTAAAGTCGGAGTTTTCTTTAATAAAAAAGAATTTGTTTCAAAAATTGAATGATTTATTTTTGAGTGAAGTTTTATATTGAAAATTTTGATGTATGTTTCAAAATTAGTGACTGAATCATTTCGAATTAATTTACAAAGACAATCATCATTTTCACCAATACTTCTTTTATTATAAAAATCTGATTTTAATTTCATATCGTTAGTTACAAACTGAGAAATTTCTGCATTTTGCAATATATCATTCATTTCATCCTGAGAAAGAAATTGAATTATCTCAGGGAGAAAATAAAATTTATAGTCAAATTCTTTGTATTTTGTTTTTTTGATAATGTTAACAATGTAGTCATCGATTATTATAATCCCATTTTGAATTAGAAATAGCAAAAGTCTTTTGTTGTTTTTGCAAATATTAAAAACTTTGATTTCTTTAAAAAAATTCCTTTGGTGAATATGAATTAAAACTTGCTCAATTTTGGTAAAAAAACTCTGTGATCGATGATGATTATTTGCTATTTTTTGGATTAAATTGATGATGGATTTAATTTCATAATAATCTTTAGGAATATTCAAATTTGAAAATGAATTGATAAAATTTTGGTAATTTTCTTCATTATTACTTTCATTTTCAACGAAAGATAATAGATAATTTTGTATATTTTTCATTTTTTCAAGATATTCTGGAACATTCATTTTTAATGAAATGTGATATGAAAAGATTTGAAAACCTTTAATCAAATTAGCGAAATTATGCATTTATTTATAGGAATATTATAGATAATATTTAATAATTTTTTTAATCATATATATTAATTTTAACAATATATTAATTACAAATATAACAAGATATTTATGTTTTAAATATTTTTGATGGTTGGAACTTTTATAACAAAAAAATATTGAAATAAAACAATAAATATTTATTCATGAGATTCAACCAAACTTCATGATTCTGTAATCAATAGACAGGAGTTAGCTCCTATATATTGATTTCATTATCTATTCTTTATCCATAATTCATGTATTAGGGATCTTGGATTGTTCCAGCTAAAAAAAAACAAAGGGAGACCTTCGCAATAGATAGATAATTATAAGCTATTGCGATAAAACTCCCTTTTTATATGAATTTCTTTTCACCATATTTCACAATGAAATTTTAACTTTTTAACAACAATCTCAAAAAGCTTATATAATCGATTTTTCATCAAAATGTAATATTAATATAATCGATTTTTCATCAAAAAATTTTTGAGAGAAATTACTAGAATATTGTTTACATGTTTAAACATAAGCTTTTTAGTCCTAAAAATCTGTTAAATTGCTTAACATTTAATCAGAAAAGAGGTTTTACCAAAAAATATTAAAATTTTCAAATCTTACGAAAAAACTAATCGGATAAATTAGGACTTACTAAATAGATATTTTTTTTAAATTATATTATTAAGACATACTCTCCGCACCATAACTATCACGCATGCTCATTTCTTCTGAAGCAAGAGTTGTTTTTCGTTGTTTTGCGTGTATTAATGAGCGATATAAAGGAGATTGATGAGTCTGAAGGGGTATATCTTCGATTGAATCGGGTGATGGTGGTCCTGGATTAAATGAACTATCGTTATATGATGGCAACGGAGAAATTATCAGATCTTGATTATATAGCGAAAATAGTTGATCATGTGATAATAATAAAGGTAATGGATTAATTTCTTCCTTCGCGAGCCATTCTTTGTATGAAGATTAACGGACGAATTGAAAATAAAGTGTATGTTTCTATCATAAGAAGTGATTGCTTGACAACAATACCAATTGGAGAATTTGATGATGCATGATGAGAAAATAAAACCGAATTCATGAAAGTCTTTGCTTGTGGATATGATTCACAAAATATTTCAAAAAGTTCTTTTGAGTGATGTTGAATCTAATTTGGATACAAGATGATTTATGAGCATAATAAATAGATCAAATATATAAATTATCATAAGGTTGTTTGGCCGAGTGGTCTAAGGCGCCAGTTTAAGGCACTGGTCCGAGAGGGCGTGGGTTCGAACCCCACAGCAACCATTTTTTAGTTTTTTTTACAATTCTCATATTTTTTAATTCTTTTTTTTTTTTGTGTGTGTGCGTGTTTGAATTAAATTGCTAATATCTTTGATCAATATATCATGTTGGACAAACTTATCTTGCATGAAATACTTATCTTATTTTTCTTCCATTAATTATTTAAAATTGTTTCTTTGAATTTACTTTCGATTATTAAATAATTAAAAATGAATAACTTCAATTTTTTAAGCGATATACTATGAAAACATATTTTTAGTAAGAGAAGAAAAATATAAAATTTATTAATAACTTCTAATGGAAATTGATCAATCGTTTTCATTCAATTTTCCTTCCAAAAAATTTATAAAACCATCTTTATTATTAAAGGTGATTTGATCAGGGTTTCTGCAATTTCTATTTATTGTTACATTAAAAATCCTAATGACTATATCTCCTGCTACATACTGGCACACCCTAAAAGTAGAGAGAGGGAAAGATCTATTTTCCAACGTTTTTTTAAAATTATTAACATTAGCAAAAAAGACATCGTCTCTTGAATCATCTTCTATTATTTGATTCAAAGCGAATCTTAAGTCTTCTTCATCTCTTATTATAATATTTATCACAGAATGATTAATTCTGCAATATTCAGACACATCAACATTATAAAACTTGATGATAATATTAAGAATTTGAAATGCAACATCGATATTGTCATAAGGTCTACTTTTTTCATTTACATAAATTGATGAATAAAAAGGAGAAAACAAGTATTCATAAAGATAAACGTAGATCGAAATTACATTTTGTGGATTTGTCAATTTAAACAGAGTTAATATGAATTTCTTTTTATCTTCTTCTCGAGATAATTCTATCGCTGAAAGATGTTTCTGCATATATAATCTCTTATATTCATCATAAAGGCAGAGATAAGTCTTTGTAATCATTCTAGACAAATTATAAGGATGAAGGTTCTTTCTAAATGAAGAAACAAAAGGTGCAACAAGTTGATTAAAGACATTATTTTCCTCTTTATATAAATACCAAAGAAAAGGATCATAGTTGTCTATTTCTTTTTGCTCATTAAACTCGGTTAGATAAAAAAGGTTAGCATATTCATAATCTGCTATTTTTAGTGCATTTCTTCTTTCCATGAAATTTTTATATGTCATTCCATTCAATAATACAGAACATGCAAGAAGAGGATCTTTCGGATTGGTTGTTACTTGTGAGTCAGAAAGATTAATTTCTTTTCTCCGGCATCTATCAATGATTCTCTGAAATAAGCCTCTCTGATGTCTCAGTGTCATTTTTGTTAAATCTTCTTGATAAAGTGACGGATCATCAATATAGTCATTAATTGAATGCTCCCTTGCATTTTGATTTTCAACAATGAATTGATATAAAACAACTCGTGAAAATGAACTTGAAACCAATTCAATGTTATAATTCAAATAATACTCCAAATACAAAAGATTGACTCTTTTGGTGAATTCATTTAAAGGTGCCACTTTTAGGTTATCTTGGTTTTCAGCTTTATTTTTCATTTTATTGAAAAAGTCTACCTGTGCTGGATCTTCTTCATTTACAAGTGCTTTTTTAACGTCTTCATAAAAATTGGCTTCTCTTATTTCAATTGATGCATCAGAAATTGTACTTATTTTGATTAAATCTTGGAAGTCATGCAAACAAAACAAAGAATTTGTACTATATAAATCTGCAACATAATCAGGCAATGGTTCTAGATAGTCAGGAGAATCCTCAAAATTTTGAATGATCGTTGATGATAAATTAATTTGAAAAGAAAAAATAAATTGCGTTTTAAATTGGGCAAGTTCTTCATTGGTTAACATTATTCTCTCATTGTATGATAAAATATTGAAAAAATGTGGATGGTTTAATATTTCTTCAAGAATATATTTATCAAAAAAATTTCTGGCATCAATTCCAGCATGGTTCCCTGATAATATATCTTTTAAATATTTAGGACAAAATTTCATATTCATTTTTAGATTTTCTACTATTTTTTTGTGATTTTCTGATAGAATTGAATCAATATCTTCTGTATGAGTTTCTCTTGTAAATATTGGATTTAAAATGTCGAATAACCATTTATATATGAAATAAATTGAATGAGGAGAATGTACAATCGTTTTTAGGTGTCTTTCATTATGATTTCCAGAATTCATGAAATTTTTGCTAAAATTGTTGAATAAAAAGTAATTGTTATCTTTGGCAAAACCAACATCAACTAAATTCGATATTTTTTTGTAATATTTTTCTAATTTTTCACTGAAGGAATCATTATAATTTTGATATTCTGAGGGCAAAGCATCATAGAAAATAGGTTCTCTCTTATTCTCTCTTTCTAGATCAATAATATTTTGGATTTTCTTAATACATAGTAAAAAAGGAATTTGATCTGTCATTAAAATAAATAATACTTTGTCAAAATTATGACAATTTTTTTTTGACACTTTTTTTTTTTTTTTTAAAAAAAAAGGCAGAAATAGTTTTTTCCTTTCTAAAAAATTCAGGTGACTGTAAAATGCGTTTTTTATTGCAAAATGATAAATGGTATCTTAAAAAAAAAAAAATGGAATGAATTATCAATTATTCATCAAAAGCACCGATGCAATAAATTGAAATTCCTTAAGATTTAGAACTTAAAATAATTGAAAAAGAAGTATTTTGTACTGTTTCAATCGAAGGTATTTTTATTCCAATTGATATAAATTGGGCAAAATACTAAGTTCATAATCTAAATCTTTGAATAAACAAAAAAGTTCACTCATATTTTTATTTCCATCGTCATTGAAAAAAAATTAGCAAATTCAGTACTGTTTGAAATTCAAATAATTAATTAATATGTACCAAAGCAGGAAATTAACTTTTACTTCATACCATCAATAAATATTAACCTAATTGGAAAACTTCAAGTTTCATTTGATTAAGTAGAAAGACTGTTTTAATGAAAATTTTATATGGAAAAATTTAAATAAAATACGTTATTAAAAGAAAACTTTTTCAGATAAAAAATTTTGAAAATTTTTAAAATTGAATGAACTTTGGTGACATTGTTTAAAACAATTTCAAAACAAGTAAATCGAAAAATTATTGTTTTAAAAACAATTTTCACATCATTTTTTAATATGACTGATCTTTTTAATTCAAACGAAAATGAGACATTATGCTTGAATTGTATGAAGAATGGAACATTAAGTTATGAATTTAAAAACATTGAATACTTTAGAAATATCAAAATATCTCATTTCAAATGTCCATATTGTAATTACACAAATGAATCCATTTCATTTCCAGGAATTGTTCAACAAAATGGAATTCACATAACTTATCACATCTCTTCATTTAATGATTTACAAAGATTCATCATTAAAAGCTGTTCATGCACTCTTTCAATTCCTCAATTAAGATTAGAGATCCCTGGACCAACACAAGCTAATTCATATCAAACAATCGAAAAATTCTTATCAAAAACTTATGCAGCATTGAACGATATTGAAAACAAAGATTTCCTAGAACAATTTGAAAAATGCATCAATGGTTCTGTTGAATTCGATATGATTCTTGACGATCCTTCAGGAAACAGTTTCATTGAATGTCCAAATTCACCAGAAAAAGATGACAAAATTGAAATCACTTACTACGAAAGAACGAAAGAGAACGAAGAATCAATCGAAATTAATGAAAAAAGAAATCACGATAATTATGAAATTGGACAAGAGTCATTTGACAGAATCGATTCAATATTTGCTAACAATGACGGCCAAATCATGGGATTGCAGACGGCTTGTGCAGTTTGTGAAACAGAAGGAACAATGAGATCTTGCACACTCGTCATTCCTCACTTCAAGGAAATCGCAATCATGACATTCAACTGCGATCATTGTGGATATCACAAAGCAGAAGTTATCGTATGCGGAACAGTCTCACCAAAGGCAAGAACAATCTCGTTATACTGTGATTCGAGAGAAGATTTAAAGAGAGAATTAATAAAGTCAGAAACAGCGAAAATCAAAATCCCAGAAATTGATTTCGAACTCACATCAGGAACTCTTGGAGGAAAATTCACGACAGTTGAAGGACTCTTGGTTGAAATCCAGAAGAATTTAAGAGACAATAATCCATTCACAGCAAGATATGCAGACATTGGTGACTTATCTATCTACAATTATCTCATTCAAACTCTCGAAGAATTTAGCAACAACGAAGAACCTTTCACAATCATCATCGATGATCCATTGTCAAACTCATACATCGAAGAAATCAAGAGAAACGATAAAATCATCATTGAAAATTATGACAGATCTGCCGATGACAATGATTACCTCGGAATCAATGACATGAAGACCGAAGAATATATCATCAACAACATTTCAACTTACACTTCACCTTAAAATGTTCAATATTTATTTTTGGCAATTGCACAAAAGAGATAATCTGAAACTCATAACATAACATAAAATTTGAAATTTCACATTCCTAACCGTTTTGATTCAACACAAAATTAAGCAAACAAATAAATTAGATTTATTAAATAGTCATCATTATGAAACAAAGTACAAGTCGAGATATTAATAAAATTTTGAATACGAATAATTTTTTTTTAATATTAATTTGCACGTTATGCTATTTTTTCTTTGCATTGTTTAATTTTCTCTCAAAATTGAGATATTTCTGATAAAAAATTTTTTTTTTTTAAATTTGTTTTGAAAAGATACTCAAACATTTCAACTTACACTTCACCTTAAAATGTTCAATATTTATTATAAAATTTGAAATTTAAAATAACCGGCAATTGCACAAAAGAGATAATCTGAAACTCATAACATAACATAAAACTTGAAATTTCACATTCCCAACCGTTTTGATTCAACACAAAATTAAGCAAACAAATAAATTAGATTTTATTAAATAGTCATCATTATGAAACAAAGTACAAGTCGAGATATTAATAAAATTTTTAACACGAATAATTTTTTTTTTAATATTAATTTGCACGTTATGCTTATTTTTTCTTGCAATTGTTTAATTTTCTCTCAAAATTGAGATATTTATGATAAACCGTTTTTTTTATTATAAATAATTTATTTTGAAAGATACTCAAACAGAACTGGTGCAACTTCGACGGCTATGCACGTTATTTCATATGTGTTGATTTTATATATTAAATAATTTATATGATGATTAAAAAGTTGCACTAGGTCTACTCAAACATTTTTATCATAATAAAAAAAGATACAGATAGATTTTTTTAAAGAAAATTTCATATCATAAAATTTAAATAAAATATGTTATTAAAAGAAAACTTTTTCAGATAAAAATTTTGAAAATTTTTAAAATTGAATGAACTTTGGTGACATTGTTTAAAACAATTTTAAAACTACCAAATCGAAAAATTATTGTTTTAAAAACAATTTTCACATCATTTTTTAATATGACTGATCTTTTTAATTCAAACGAAAATGAGACATTATGCTTGAATTGTATGAAGAATGGAACATTAAGTTATGAATTTAAAAACATTGAATACTTTAGAAATATCAAAATATCTCATTTCAAATGTCCATATTGTAATTACACAAATGAATCCATCGCATTTCCAGGAATTGTTCAACAAAATGGAATTCACATAACTTATCACATCTCTTCATTTAATGATTTACAAAGATTCATCATTAAAAGCTGTTCTTGCACTCTTTCAATTCCTCAATTAAGATTAGAGATCCCTGGACCAACACAAGCTAATTCATATCAAACAATCGAAAAATTCTTATCAAAAACTTATGCAGCATTGAACGATATTGAAAACAAAGATTTCCTAGAACAATTTGAAAAATGCATCAATGGTTCTGTTGAATTCGATATGATTCTTGACGATCCTTCAGGAAACAGTTTCATTGAATGTCCAAATTCACCAGAAAAAGATGACAAAATTGAAATCACTTACTACGAAAGAACGAAAGAGAACGAAGAATCAATCGAAATTAATGAAAAAAGAAATCACGATAATTATGAAATTGGACAAGAGTCATTTGACAGAATCGATTCAATATTTGCTAACAATGACGGCCAAATCATGGGATTGCAGACGGCTTGTGCAGTTTGTGAAACAGAAGGAACAATGAGATCATGCACACTCGTCATTCCTCACTTCAAGGAAATCGCAATCATGACATTCAACTGCGATCATTGTGGATATCACAAAGCAGAAGTTATCGTATGCGGAACAGTCTCACCAAAGGCAAGAACAATCTCGTTATACTGTGATTCGAGAGAAGATTTAAAGAGAGAATTAATAAAGTCAGAAACAGCGAAAATCAAAATCCCAGAAATTGATTTCGAACTCACATCAGGAACTCTTGGAGGAAAATTCACGACAGTTGAAGGACTCTTGGTTGAAATCCAGAAGAATTTAAGAGACAATAATCCATTCACAGAAAGCTATGCAGACATTGGTGACTTATCTATCTACAATTATCTCATTCAAACTCTCGAAGAATTTAGCAACAACGAAGAACCTTTCACAATCATCATCGATGATCCATTGTCAAACTCATACATCGAAGAAATCAAGAGAAACGATAAAATCATCATTGAAAATTATGACAGATCTGCCGATGACAATGATTACCTCGGAATCAATGACATGAAGACTGAAGAATATATCATCAACAACATTTCAACTTACACTTCACCTTAAAATGTTCAATATTTATTTTTGGCAATTGCACAAAAGAGATAATCTGAAACTCATAACATAACATAAAATTTGAAATTTCACATTCCTAACCGTTTTGATTCAACACAAAATTAAGCAAACAAATAAATTAGATTTATTAAATAGTCATCATTATGAAACAAAGTACAAGTCGAGATATTAATAAAACTTTGAATACGAAAAATTTTTTTTAATATTAATTTACACGTTATGCTATTTTTTCTTGCAATTGTTTAATTTTCTCTCAAAATTGAGATATTTCTGATAAACAGTTTTTTTTATTATAAATAATTTATTTTGAAAGATACTCAAACAGAACTGGTGCAACTTCGACGGTTATGCACGTTATTTCATATGTGTTGATTTTATATATTAAATAATTTATATGATGATTAAAAAGTTGCACCAGGTCTACTCAAACATTTTTATCATAATAAAAAAAGATACAGATAGATTTTTCTAAAGAAAATTTCATATCATAAAATTTAAATAAAATACGTTATTAAAAGAAAACTTTTTCAGATAAAAAATTTTGAAAATTTTGAAAATTGAATAAACTTTGGTGACATTGTTTAAAACAATTTCAAAACAAGTAAATCGAAAAATTATTGTTTTAAAAACAATTTTCACATCATTTTTTAATATGACTGATCTTTTTAATTCAAACGAAAATGAGACATTATGCTTGAATTGTATGAAGAATGGAACATTAAGTTATGAATTTAAAAACATTGAATACTTTAGAAATATCAAAATATCTCATTTCAAATGTCCATATTGTAATTACACAAATGAATCCATCGCATTTCCAGGAATTGTTCAACAAAATGGAATTCACATAACTTATCACATCTCTTCATTTAATGATTTACAAAGATTCATCATTAAAAGCTGTTCTTGCACTCTTTCAATTCCTCAATTAAGATTAGAGATCCCTGGACCAACACAAGCTAATTCATATCAAACAATCGAAAAATTCTTATCAAAAACTTATGCAGCATTGAACGATATTGAAAACAAAGATTTCCTAGAACAATTTGAAAAATGCATCAATGGTTCTGTTGAATTCGATATGATTCTTGACGATCCTTCAGGAAACAGTTTCATTGAATGTCCAAATTCACCAGAAAAAGATGACAAAATTGAAATCACTTACTACGAAAGAACGAAAGAGAACGAAGAATCAATCGAAATTAATGAAAAAAGAAATCACGATAATTATGAAATTGGACAAGAGTCATTTGACAGAATCGATTCAATATTTGCTAACAATGACGGCCAAATCATGGGATTGCAGACGGCTTGTGCAGTTTGTGAAACAGAAGGAACAATGAGATCTTGCACACTCGTCATTCCTCACTTCAAGGAAATCGCAATCATGACATTCAACTGCGATCATTGTGGATATCACAAAGCAGAAGTTATCGTATGCGGAACAGTCTCACCAAAGGCAAGAACAATCTCGTTATACTGTGATTCGAGAGAAGATTTAAAGAGAGAATTAATAAAGTCAGAAACAGCGAAAATCAAAATCCCAGAAATTGATTTCGAACTCACATCAGGAACTCTTGGAGGAAAATTCACGACAGTTGAAGGACTCTTGGTTGAAATCCAGAAGAATTTAAGAGACAATAATCCATTCACAGAAAGCTATGCAGACATTGGTGACTTATCTATCTACAATTATCTCATTCAAACTCTCGAAGAATTTAGCAACAACGAAGAACCTTTCACAATCATCATCGATGATCCATTGTCAAACTCATACATCGAAGAAATCAAGAGAAACGATAAAATCATCATTGAAAATTATGACAGATCTGCCGATGACAATGATTACCTCGGAATCAATGACATGAAGACTGAAGAATATATCATCAACAACATTTCAACTTACACTTCACCTTAAAATGTTCAATATTTATTTTTGGCAATTGCACAAAAGAGATAATCTGAAACTCATAACATAACATAAAATTTGAAATTTCACATTCCTAACCGTTTTGATTCAACACAAAATTAAGCAAACAAATAAATTAGATTTATTAAATAGTCATCATTATGAAACAAAGTACAAGTCGAGATATTAATAAAACTTTGAATACGAAAAATTTTTTTTAATATTAATTTACACGTTATGCTATTTTTTCTTGCAATTGTTTAATTTTCTCTCAAAATTGAGATATTTCTGATAAACAGTTTTTTTTATTATAAATAATTTATTTTGAAAGATACTCAAACAGAACTGGTGCAACTTCGACGGTTATGCACGTTATTTCATATGTGTTGATTTTATATATTAAATAATTTATATGATGATTAAAAAGTTGCACCAGGTCTACTCAAACATTTTTATCATAATAAAAAAAGATACAGATAGATTTTTCTAAAGAAAATTTCATATCATAAAATTTAAATAAAATACGTTATTAAAAGAAAACTTTTTCAGATAAAAAATTTTGAAAATTTTGAAAATTGAATAAACTTTGGTGACATTGTTTAAAACAATTTCAAAACAAGTAAATCGAAAAATTATTGTTTTAAAAACAATTTTCACATCATTTTTTAATATGACTGATCTTTTTAATTCAAACGAAAATGAGACATTATGCTTGAATTGTATGAAGAATGGAACATTAAGTTATGAATTTAAAAACATTGAATACTTTAGAAATATCAAAATATCTCATTTCAAATGTCCATATTGTAATTACACAAATGAATCCATCGCATTTCCAGGAATTGTTCAACAAAATGGAATTCACATAACTTATCACATCTCTTCATTTAATGATTTACAAAGATTCATCATTAAAAGCTGTTCTTGCACTCTTTCAATTCCTCAATTAAGATTAGAGATCCCTGGACCAACACAAGCTAATTCATATCAAACAATCGAAAAATTCTTATCAAAAACTTATGCAGCATTGAACGATATTGAAAACAAAGATTTCCTAGAACAATTTGAAAAATGCATCAATGGTTCTGTTGAATTCGATATGATTCTTGACGATCCTTCAGGAAACAGTTTCATTGAATGTCCAAATTCACCAGAAAAAGATGACAAAATTGAAATCACTTACTACGAAAGAACGAAAGAGAACGAAGAATCAATCGAAATTAATGAAAAAAGAAATCACGATAATTATGAAATTGGACAAGAGTCATTTGACAGAATCGATTCAATATTTGCTAACAATGACGGCCAAATCATGGGATTGCAGACGGCTTGTGCAGTTTGTGAAACAGAAGGAACAATGAGATCTTGCACACTCGTCATTCCTCACTTCAAGGAAATCGCAATCATGACATTCAACTGCGATCATTGTGGATATCACAAAGCAGAAGTTATCGTATGCGGAACAGTCTCACCAAAGGCAAGAACAATCTCGTTATACTGTGATTCGAGAGAAGATTTAAAGAGAGAATTAATAAAGTCAGAAACAGCGAAAATCAAAATCCCAGAAATTGATTTCGAACTCACATCAGGAACTCTTGGAGGAAAATTCACGACAGTTGAAGGACTCTTGGTTGAAATCCAGAAGAATTTAAGAGACAATAATCCATTCACAGCAAGATATGCAGACATTGGTGACTTATCTATCTACAATTATCTCATTCAAACTCTCGAAGAATTTAGCAACAACGAAGAACCTTTCACAATCATCATCGATGATCCATTGTCAAACTCATACATCGAAGAAATCAAGAGAAACGATAAAATCATCATTGAAAATTATGACAGATCTGCCGATGACAATGATTACCTCGGAATCAATGACATGAAGACCGAAGAATATATCATCAACAACATTTCAACTTACACTTCACCTTAAAATGTTCAATATTTATTTTTGGCAATTGCACAAAAGAGATAATCTGAAACTCATAACATAACATAAAATTTGAAATTTCACATTCCTAACCGTTTTGATTCAACACAAAATTAAGCAAACAAATAAATTAGATTTTATTAAATAGTCATCATTATGAAACAAAGTACAAGTCGAGATATTAATAAAATTTTGAATACGAATAATTTTTTTTTTAATATTAATTTACACGTTATGCTTATTTTTTCTTTGCATTGTTTAATTTTCTCTCAAAATTGAGATATTTCTGATAAAAAAATTTTTTTTTTTAAATTTGTTTTGAAAAGATACTCAAACATTTCAACTTACACTTCACCTTAAAATGTTCAATATTTATTATAAAATTTGAAATTTAAAATAACCGGCAATTGCACAAAAGAGATAATCTGAAACTCATAACATAACATAAAACTTGAAATTTCACATTCCCAACCGTTTTGATTCAACACAAAATTAAGCAAACAAATAAATTAGATTTTATTAAATAGTCATCATTATGAAACAAAGTACAAGTCGAGATATTAATAAAATTTTTAACACGAATAATTTTTTTTTTAATATTAATTTGCACGTTATGCTTATTTTTTCTTGCAATTGTTTAATTTTCTCTCAAAATTGAGATATTTATGATAAACCGTTTTTTTTATTATAAATAATTTATTTTGAAAGATACTCAAACAGAACTGGTGCAACTTCGACGGCTATGCACGTTATTTCATATGTGTTGATTTTATATATTAAATAATTTATATGATGATTAAAAAGTTGCACTAGGTCTACTCAAACATTTTTATCATAATAAAAAAAGATACAGATAGATTTTTTTAAAGAAAATTTCATATCATAAAATTTAAATAAAATATGTTATTAAAAGAAAACTTTTTCAGATAAAAATTTTGAAAATTTTTAAAATTGAATAAACTTTGGTGACATTGTTTAAAACAATTTTAAAATTACCAAATCGAAAAATTATTATTTTAAAACAATTTTCACATCATTTTTTAATATGACTGATCTTTTTAATTCAAACGAAAATGAGACATTATGCTTGAATTGTATGAAGAATGGAACATTAAGTTATGAATTTAAAAACATTGAATACTTTAGAAATATCAAAATATCTCATTTCAAATGTCCATATTGTAATTACACAAATGAATCCATTTCATTTCCAGGAATTGTTCAACAAAATGGAATTCACATAACTTATCACATCTCTTCATTTAATGATTTACAAAGATTCATCATTAAAAGCTGTTCATGCACTCTTTCAATTCCTCAATTAAGATTAGAGATCCCTGGACCAACACAAGCTAATTCATATCAAACAATCGAAAAATTCTTATCAAAAACTTATGCAGCATTGAACGATATTGAAAACAAAGATTTCCTAGAACAATTTGAAAAATGCATCAATGGTTCTGTTGAATTCGATATGATTCTTGACGATCCTTCAGGAAACAGTTTCATTGAATGTCCAAATTCACCAGAAAAAGATGACAAAATTGAAATCACTTACTACGAAAGAACGAAAGAGAACGAAGAATCAATCGAAATTAATGAAAAAAGAAATCACGATAATTATGAAATTGGACAAGAGTCATTTGACAGAATCGATTCAATATTTGCTAACAATGACGGCCAAATCATGGGATTGCAGACGGCTTGTGCAGTTTGTGAAACAGAAGGAACAATGAGATCATGCACACTCGTCATTCCTCACTTCAAGGAAATCGCAATCATGACATTCAACTGCGATCAGTGTGGATATCACAAAGCAGAAGTTATCGTATGCGGAACAGTCTCACCAAAGGCAAGAACAATCTCGTTATACTGTGATTCGAGAGAAGATTTAAAGAGAGAATTAATAAAGTCAGAAACAGCGAAAATCAAAATCCCAGAAATTGATTTCGAACTCACATCAGGAACTCTTGGAGGAAAATTCACGACAGTTGAAGGACTCTTGGTTGAAATCCAGAAGAATTTAAGAGACAATAATCCATTCACAGAAAGCTATGCAGACATTGGTGACTTATCTATCTACAATTATCTCATTCAAACTCTCGAAGAATTTAGCAACAACGAAGAACCTTTCACAATCATCATCGATGATCCATTGTCAAACTCATACATCGAAGAAATCAAGAGAAACGATAAAATCATCATTGAAAATTATGACAGATCTGCCGATGACAATGATTACCTCGGAATCAATGACATGAAGACTGAAGAATATATCATCAACAACATTTCAACTTACACTTCACCTTAAAATGTTCAATATTTATTTTTGGCAATTGCACAAAAGAGATAATCTGAAACTCATAACATAACATAAAATTTGAAATTTCACATTCCTAACCGTTTTGATTCAACACAAAATTAAGCAAACAAATAAATTAGATTTATTAAATAGTCATCATTATGAAACAAAGTACAAGTCGAGATATTAATAAAACTTTGAATACGAAAAATTTTTTTTAATATTAATTTACACGTTATGCTATTTTTTCTTGCAATTGTTTAATTTTCTCTCAAAATTGAGATATTTCTGATAAACAGTTTTTTTTATTATAAATAATTTATTTTGAAAGATACTCAAACAGAACTGGTGCAACTTCGACGGTTATGCACGTTATTTCATATGTGTTGATTTTATATATTAAATAATTTATATGATGATTAAAAAGTTGCACCAGGTCTACTCAAACATTTTTATCATAATAAAAAAAGATACAGATAGATTTTTCTAAAGAAAATTTCATATCATAAAATTTAAATAAAATACGTTATTAAAAGAAAACTTTTTCAGATAAAAAATTTTGAAAATTTTGAAAATTGAATAAACTTTGGTGACATTGTTTAAAACAATTTCAAAACAAGTAAATCGAAAAATTATTGTTTTAAAAACAATTTTCACATCATTTTTTAATATGACTGATCTTTTTAATTCAAACGAAAATGAGACATTATGCTTGAATTGTATGAAGAATGGAACATTAAGTTATGAATTTAAAAACATTGAATACTTTAGAAATATCAAAATATCTCATTTCAAATGTCCATATTGTAATTACACAAATGAATCCATCGCATTTCCAGGAATTGTTCAACAAAATGGAATTCACATAACTTATCACATCTCTTCATTTAATGATTTACAAAGATTCATCATTAAAAGCTGTTCTTGCACTCTTTCAATTCCTCAATTAAGATTAGAGATCCCTGGACCAACACAAGCTAATTCATATCAAACAATCGAAAAATTCTTATCAAAAACTTATGCAGCATTGAACGATATTGAAAACAAAGATTTCCTAGAACAATTTGAAAAATGCATCAATGGTTCTGTTGAATTCGATATGATTCTTGACGATCCTTCAGGAAACAGTTTCATTGAATGTCCAAATTCACCAGAAAAAGATGACAAAATTGAAATCACTTACTACGAAAGAACGAAAGAGAACGAAGAATCAATCGAAATTAATGAAAAAAGAAATCACGATAATTATGAAATTGGACAAGAGTCATTTGACAGAATCGATTCAATATTTGCTAACAATGACGGCCAAATCATGGGATTGCAGACGGCTTGTGCAGTTTGTGAAACAGAAGGAACAATGAGATCTTGCACACTCGTCATTCCTCACTTCAAGGAAATCGCAATCATGACATTCAACTGCGATCATTGTGGATATCACAAAGCAGAAGTTATCGTATGCGGAACAGTCTCACCAAAGGCAAGAACAATCTCGTTATACTGTGATTCGAGAGAAGATTTAAAGAGAGAATTAATAAAGTCAGAAACAGCGAAAATCAAAATCCCAGAAATTGATTTCGAACTCACATCAGGAACTCTTGGAGGAAAATTCACGACAGTTGAAGGACTCTTGGTTGAAATCCAGAAGAATTTAAGAGACAATAATCCATTCACAGCAAGATATGCAGACATTGGTGACTTATCTATCTACAATTATCTCATTCAAACTCTCGAAGAATTTAGCAACAACGAAGAACCTTTCACAATCATCATCGATGATCCATTGTCAAACTCATACATCGAAGAAATCAAGAGAAACGATAAAATCATCATTGAAAATTATGACAGATCTGCCGATGACAATGATTACCTCGGAATCAATGACATGAAGACCGAAGAATATATCATCAACAACATTTCAACTTACACTTCACCTTAAAATGTTCAATATTTATTTTTGGCAATTGCACAAAAGAGATAATCTGAAACTCATAACATAACATAAAATTTGAAATTTCACATTCCTAACCGTTTTGATTCAACACAAAATTAAGCAAACAAATAAATTAGATTTATTAAATAGTCATCATTATGAAACAAAGTACAAGTCGAGATATTAATAAAATTTTGAATACGAATAATTTTTTTTTTAATATTAATTTGCACGTTATGCTTATTTTTTCTTTGCATTGTTTAATTTTCTCTCAAAATTGAGATATTTCTGATAAAAAAATTTTTTTTTTTAAATTTGTTTTGAAAAGATACTCAAACATTTCAACTTACACTTCACCTTAAAATGTTCAATATTTATTATAAAATTTGAAATTTAAAATAACCGGCAATTGCACAAAAGAGATAATCTGAAACTCATAACATAACATAAAATTTGAAATTTCACATTCCCAACCGTTTTGATTCAACACAAAATTAAGCAAACAAATAAATTAGATTTATTAAATAGTCATCATTATGAAACAAAGTACAAGTCGAGATATTAATAAAACTTTGAACACGAATAATTTTTTTTAATATTAATTTGCACGTTATGCTTATTTTTTCTTGCCATTGTAAATTTTCTCTCAAAATTGAGATATTTCTGATAAAAAGTTTTTTTCAATTCTGAAAGATATTCAAGCATTTTTATCATAATAAAAAAAGATACTGACAATTGATAGATATAATTATAAAAATATAGCGTTATTTATGTATATTTCTCATATTTTACTTCAATGTTTTTTCAAGACACACCAAATGAACATCCGGTATTCCATTAAAGATACAAGGAATAATTCCTGACTCTTTGTATCCCAGGCGGCTATATAGTTTGCGTGCTACTAGATTTTTTTCATTTGTATCTATTCGCAAGTAAGGACAATTGTGCTCCAGTGCATAATGCTCATAAAACTCGACAAACTGAGTTCCGTAACCCCTTCCTTTTACATTTGGATCCACCACAAGGACATGTAAAACCATTACCTGATTTTCGGGGGCATTTGGGTATTCCCAAGAAACATCTTTGTAGGCCGGCATTTGTGTCTGATTAATACGAGCTGCTGCAATTACCTTTTCATCTTGAACCATTACAAATAAATCATCTTCTTTCAAGGCATCTAGTGCTGTCTGCTTTGTGGGATAAATTCCACGCATCCATCCCGTAGTTATGATTCCTTTCTCTTCCTCTTCATGAATTCTTTCATAGATTTCGGCTATTTGCGAGACATCATTAATGGTTCCTTTTCGAATATTAGACATAAGCTTTATTGATTTTTTTGAATAAGTTCTTTGAAAAATCGAATGAATTCTGAATTTTTTGAATAAGTAGGTTGAAAGAATAAATCTTTTTTTTCTCATTAATTTTATTCTTCTCATCAATCATATTTATTTAATTAATCTCATTTTTTAAATTAATATCATTCTTCTCATTTTTATCTTTAATAAAAATCAATCCAAAAATCTTATTCTTCTCATTGATCTCAATTTTCTCATTAATTTTCTTATTTTCTTTAAATTTTTGGTTAAATATATTTGTGGAACAATCAAATCCTTATATTGCAAAAAATACATGAAATTTCTAATGAAAAAAAAAAAAAAGAAAAGAAATAAAAACGAACATAATATAATTTATATAACTTATAATAAACAAATAAGCATAAAGAAACAATATTATAATTTTCATCAAATATTAAATATTCACCTAGCCTGTTCAGCAGATTTATCTAAGTGTATCCATCAAAATTAAACACATCATTACCGAAAAAAGACGATGGATCGAAAAAGTCATCTTCGTTTTGGTATTCTTCATTCAAAAAGTCATTCAGTGAAGTGTTCTGCAATTCTGTCTCAACTTTTGCTTTACTTTCCTCTTTTGCTTCTTTGTTCAGCGTGTATCTAGCTCTCGAGACGTGAAGAAACAATTCCGGACGACGAGACAATTCTCTAGATATCGATCTTCTTGTGATTGTCTTTGCACCATTGATTGTTGACAAGCAAAGGAACCAATGAACTTCCTCAATAGACGCACCGTCTGGAAACTCCTTCATTGCGTGCACGAGTGCTGCGTTGATGTTTTCAAAGTTGTTCTGACGTGGAATTGGCTCGTTTGCAAACCAAAACATACCTTCTTCTGACATTGTAAAATAGCTTTCATTGTCTTTGAAAAAACGTTGATAAACGGCTTCATTAGCGCCTGATAAACTTGAACTGTTCAATATTTGCTGAATAGTCATCGGACCATTAGTAGAAAGTAGCTGTTCAATGAAGCTACGTATTGTGGAATCGCTGAGATAAAGCTCATTATGAGGTTTTAATTGCCACATACAGCTTCGTTCTGTGCCAGCTCGAATAAAATGATCTGAAGTGGATAGAATAAACGATATCCTTCGACGTGAAATTGATGAGCATGGCTGGATACCTTGCTTTTTAGAAGCATAATATAAATTGTCGTTTTTAAGAACTTCACAAATTCGATCAAAACTAAGCAGTGATGTTCTCTCTGATTGAAAAACATGATTCACTGCTTCTTCAATGCTTTCAAATTTGTGATTTATAGCATGTTCCGATGCCATTAATTGGAAGTGAACTTCTTTTTTTAAAATTGTCCCCTATCAATTATTTCAATATATTCTTTGAAATATTTAAAAAGGATTTCAATATTTGAAAGTATTCAGAAAAATTGAAAGAGTTTTTTAGATTGTCCCTTCACAAAAAATTATTCAGGATTTAATTCAATTTTTACATTTCATTTTTAAATGTCTTTACCAAGCGATACTCGACCTGTAGTTATTGACAATGGATCACAAACATGTAAAGCAGGATTTGCCGGGGATCAAAATCCAACAGTAATTGTAAATTCATTTAATGGTATAGATCCACAAACAAATGATGTTTATATTAGCAATGATGCTTACTCAAAAGCAGATATCCTAAATCTAAAATATCCAATAAATCACCGAATTATTACCAATTGGGAAGATATGGAAAAGATCTGGAATTACATATTTACTAATCAACTTCACATTGAATCATCATCACATCCAATCCTTTTAACTGACGACACTCTCAACACCAAAGAGAACCGAGAACAAATGATTCAAATCATGTTTGAAAAATTCAATGTTCCTTTGTTTTACGTGGCAAAACAGTCGGTTCTTTCTCTTTACTCAGCAGGACGGCTGAACGGAGTTGTCCTTGATTCAGGTGATTCAGCTTCACTAGCAACACCAATCTACGGAGGCTACTACATTACAAACACGGCAGTTCCAATGAACATTGGAGGAAGTGATGTGACATCAACACTTCAGAAATTTTTGAATGAAAGAGGATATCACTTCACTTCATTTTCACAAAGAGAAATTGTCCGTGACATCAAAGAAAAGCATTGCTATTTATCGTCTGACTTTGAACAAGAACTCCAAAAGGAAGAGTCATTTTTTAATTATTCACTGCCAGATGGAAATGCAATCAAAATCGGACGTGAAATCTTCCAAAGTTCTGAGATTCTATTCAAGCCACAGATGAACGGTTTTGATTGCAAAGGAATTGATCAAATTTTGTTTGAATCAATTGAAAAATGTGATCCGAAAATCCATAAAGAGCTTTACTCGAGCATCGTCATTTCTGGTGGAACGACAAAATTGA
>JAPFFF010000438.1:0-22735 GCA_039105265.1 Tritrichomonas musculus | reverse complement strand
ATATTTTGATAATTCTCTTTTCCCAATCGTTCGAAACAATCGATTAATTCATCTAATTCTATAATAACACTTTCTATTCCACCAGAAACAAAATCGTTATAATAATCTTCAACCCTTATATCAAAATCATCAGGTGTTAATAATTCATCATTGGTTCCTGGAATTGTTCTCAATAAATATTGTTTTATTTTTTCTACGTCCTGATATAATTTAAAATTGGGATTGCGTAATTGTTGCAAAACCGTCCAATTTATTTGATGCATATCAACATAGATGTCAGAATTTAGGAAAAAACGATAATTTCCCATTTTGACCTCATCGTTATCAAAAACTTTCTCATCCAATGATTTATCATAGAATTTTTGTCTGATTTCAATAAAAGTTTGCTGATAATATTCGTTATTATGATAAATTCTTTGCAATAATTTCCACCAAAATGCAGCCTCAAATTCTGTAATTCCAACGAAATCATAGTTTAATTGATATATGCTATAATATTTCCAATCTATCTCTTTCCAATAATTTTGAAGTGCAGTCACTCTTCCTCTTGCAAAATCACTTTTACAAATCATTAAATTCGGTCCATTATTATTTTTGAAATCAATGAATTGATTATGTATTTTTTGAATATCGTATCCTGGAAAATAATTATCTCTAACTGTTTGAGCAAATAAAACGTCTACAACGAATCTTAAATAATGAATCACGTCTAATCCTATAAACTGCATTTGTTCAGGAAAATTCATGTAATAATCAAACAATAAAGATAAATCAGGTATTGCATTGCCATTTTCCACACCAAAATTTAATAATTCAATACAATTTGAATAAAAGAATTCAGCCATTTCTACATATGCAGCATTCGGAAATGCTATAGTATTTCTCCAAAGATGCCAACCCTTTTCACGTAAATTCGCTAATGCTAAATCTATTTTTTGATCTTGCGTTAATGGTTGTTGATTTTCAGTCATTTTTCAATAAAAATAAACATAAAACAACAAATAGTTAAAATTAAGTGGTTTATTCATCTGAATATTCTGGTTCCCCCAAATTTAGTGGGTCAACGAAGCAATCTCGTAACTCATCGACAAATTGATTCAATACTTGTGCTTTTGTTTCCAATTGGACTTTCTTTTTTTCTTCTTCTTTTTTCAAATCGTCCAATTTATCTTGATTTTTATCAATTTTAAGCTCATTTTCAACAATCATTTCCCATCTTGGATCGGACATTGAATTTTTCCCAATTTCAGAATTTATATAGCCGTTTTGTTCGGTGAGCCTTCGATTTTCTGATTCCAGTTTTTCGATTGTTTTCATGTCGTCGTTTAATGAATCAGCTAATTCCAATAACCTTGTTGTATCATAAATAAAGCTGCGTACTGTCTTTCTGAACACCTTAAGACTTTGCTTATCTTGCTTCCTGCTGTACATGAAAAAAAGTGATGTGATGACCTCTCGCGAAAAAATTAGATTTTTGGTAAACGGTCTCCACCCCAAAACTTAGAGGGCACCCCTGCAACAAAACGGTCTCCATCCCTGCAACACCTAGGGCACCCCATGAGGGACCCAAATAAAAAAATATGATTTTTCGTGCTCACCTCATCACATCATTTTTACTTATGTTCGCCATCTCCGAGTGCAACGTAGAGCCTACAGAGAACTATCCAATAGAGAACCTATCAGATCTTATCGATAAACACCCAGAAGATTTAGATTTAAATGAAGATGACTATATGTACCAGAGTTTATGTAAAATTGTTACTGCACAAGATTCACCATTCAATATTGGCCCAAAGCAAGCATTTGTCAGAAATTATTATCGTGAACTTCACAAATGCATAGAAATTCGACAAAAATTGTTTGAAACAACCCTTGATATAGTCAAATGTAAATTCAATTTCGATGAAAATCTTTTTACGAGCATTTCTACCAGATTCTTTCAATTTTTCCCAAATGCCACAATTGATTGGACCCTAATGGATCCTCAAAGAGGAATGAACCAATTTTTAGATTCATATGCAGAGCATTTATTTATTAGAATAGGATTTTACACAAGATGGATATACTATCCAATTGAATGCCATGCAAACGATTGGAAAGAATGCCTTTAAGTAAACCACACAATTAACAACTTTTTCTATAGCTTTTTTGATGTTAACGATACGGGACCTCCTTCCTAGCAGAGCGTTGAGAGGAATCCTGAGAACAAGCCCAGTGGAAGATCATTAATGGGAGTGGGGGATCATACCTGGCATAGCGGGGCTGGGGTCGCGGATGGGAAATATTTGACGCGGTTTTTGAACGAAGTGCAAAAATCGTGGCAAATATATAACTACTTAAAATGATAAAATAAACATTCTAAAATTTAAAGAAGTTTTTTTTTATTATATTTGTGATTTTACCATCAGATAAAAAAATTGAGATATACCAAATATGACTAGCTCATTATATAAATCACCCAATATTAAATATAATGATATGCCAATAAACAAAATTGGAATATTTTCAAAAAAGATATTAGCGATTGAAAATTGGTGATATTTAAAAGTATCTGAATTGAATTAATCTGTTATAATTTTGCTATAGAGCATATGCTAACTAAGAAAAAAGTCATTAGCCAAAATCAGTTATATCTATCACATATGCAGAAAAATGCATTTCTTTGATTTCGAGTAAATTATAAACGGACAAAAAATATAACCATTTTTACGAAATAATCAAAATTGAATGCTTTTTATATACCGTAATTCAAATAATCTCAGACATAAAGAAAAATTCTCAGACATTTTTGAGAAAACTCACTGAAAGACTTTCAATTTTTTTCAAAAAACTTTCAAAATTCCTACTTTTTCAATGAAGAATAAAAAGGTCAAATATCATTGCCTATTCAAATCATTGAACAAATATACTCTTAAAATAATTCTATAGATTGAATAAATTCTTTCAAATAATTAAAAGTTTTCTCAAAAATGTCTGAGATTAATTGAATATATCTGAGATTTTTGGAATTACTGTAAATAAACTAATATCATTCAAAAAATAATTTTTTTTCTTTTTAAAATTTCTGAGAATTTCAATTAAAAAAATAAAAATGGCGCAAATCTGCAACGTCGATATTACTACGGGTATCAATCTAGAATAAAATGAATAAATCATAATAATCATATTAATATATCTTAATAATCGTAATATATCTAATTAAATGATGATAATATTATAATAATCGTCAAATATTGAAAAAAAATCGTAAAAAGATTATTTTTTAAAAAAGCATTATAAATAAAGAATGTAATCGGTGATTTTTATTTTAAAACAACTTTAATTAGCAATTAAATCCAATAAAGTAAACAAATATCAGTTTTTTAATTGTGAATCGTATTTTCATACTTTTAATATTTAATAATATATATAAATATGACTTAATGATAAAAGACTAAGATTTATTTTGAAATTTTAGTAAATTAATTAAAACAAGACTGTTTTAAACAAAATAAATTGAAATTTTTTTAATATAAAATTCAATTCTTTGTGAAAATTTGAATTAAAATAATATATGAAAATTTTTCATATATTATAATAAATAGCAAATTAATTTTAAAATTAAAATATAATATAATTATTAAACATATATTAAAAATATTATAAGTATATAAATGAGTTATTATATGTTTATATTCAGAATATAAAAATGTTTCATTATTTTGGCTTAAATTATTTGAAATATTTACAAAAAATAAAGTAATCAAAATATATATTTATTAATTGGTAAATATATTAATAATTAACTAGTATTATTTATATTAAACTAGTTATATAATATTAAAAAACATGTTAAAAAAATATAATATCCTCAATTAAAAATTCTAATCCGTAAATTATATGTACTGCCACTCTTTCTTTTGTCTTTTTATGGTAATAAAATTGAATCGTGGAAAAAAATTTGAATGGTGGAAAAAATTAAAAAAAAAAAATATTTCCATTTATTTCAAAATGCCTAAATTTCAAAAATTTTAGAATGACATCATTATTTAGAATGAATTCAGGTGACCAATTGGATATTAATAATTTCGAAGTTATACAGAGAATTGGGACTGGCACTTTTTCAGAAGTGTTTGTTGTCAAAGAAAAAAATTCTGGTAAGTTTTATGCAGCAAAAGTTCCATTAAAACCTATAAATGAATTCCGGGATTCCGAAAAGAAAGATATTAACAGAGAATTCTCAATTATGTGCAAATTAAATCACCTTGCAATCCTCAAGATGATTGGATATTGTTCCGAAAATTTTAATGGCGAAGAAAAGCCAACAATTATTACAGAATTTTATTCGAATGGAACTTTATCTCAAAAAATTGCAGCAGAAAGAGAAAATAAACAGCAAGATAATTGGGATGATACCACAAAATTAATTATATTATATGGAATTGCCTCAGCAATGCTTTATTTGCACTCCCATAATGTGATTCATCGCGACCTAAAGCCAAGCAACATACTTATGGACAGTAAAAATAGACCAAAAATTGCAGATTTTGGACTTACCAAAATTACACGAGCAAACGAAAACACACTTGAACAATCAACAGTTAACACTAAAGGTACACCAATTTACATACCACCAGAACTCTGGCAAGATAATAAGTATTCATCTGCTGGAGATGTTTATGCATTTGGTATTACTGCCTATGAAATCATGACTTGCCAGGTTCCATACCGTTCTTATAAGAACATACAACCTAGAAAACTTAGTAAATTGGTAATTGAAGGAAATCGACCAGATATGGATTATCCAATTCCAGAAATCTACAAGAACCTCATTGAAAGCTGCTGGCATCAAGATGCAGATTCGAGGCCAACATTTCAAGAAATTGTTGATGAATTAAGAAATAATAGCGATTTTATCACTGAAAATGTCGATAAAGACAAATTTTTAGAATATGTTCATTACATTGATAATTACAAAGCTACATTTGACTCTGAAAAACAAGACATTACATTAGAAGACATTGAAAAAATGAAATCCAAGTTGAATCAAAGTCCAAGTTCAGCTAGTTTTTCATTTTCAATTGCGAACAAAAATGCCAAAATCGACATCAATGATTTTGAAATCATACAAAGAATTGGTTCTGGTTCTTTTTCGTCAGTATTTTTAGTTAAAGAGAAAAAAACAAGCGATCTTTATGCTGCTAAAGTTCCATTAAGACCGATATCTGAATATTTAAGTGAAGATTTAAAAAATATACGAAGAGAAATTTCAAATATGTGTAGATTAAATCATCCAGCAATACTCAAAATGATTGGATTTAGTTTAAAGAGTTTTAATAATGAAGATAAACCAACAATCATCACTGAATTTTTATCAAATGGATCATTATATGATATTATTCAATCAGAAAGATTGAATAAACATATTGAAGGTTGGGATGATACAGCGAAATTAATTGTGTTATACGGTATTGCATCAGCAATGAAATTCTTGCATCAATATGACATCATTCATCGTGATTTAAATCTAAAAAATGTTCTCTTGGATAGCAAAAAAAGGCCAAAAATTGGTGATTTTGGACTTTCAAAGATTACACGTTCAAAGAACAAAACACTTGAAGAATCAACTTATACAACAAAAGGAACTCCATTTTACATGCCACCTGAATTATTGGAATCGAATATGTATTCAAAAGCAGGAGATGTTTATGCTTTTGCTATAATGGTATTTGAAATCATGACATTGAAAAAGCCATATTGTCAATACAATGACCTCAACTTTTCAAGATTAAGCAAAATGGTTATTGAAGGAGTAAGACCAGAAATTGATTCACCAATCCCTGATGCATATAAAGAACTCATTGAAAGCTGCTGGAAACAAGATGCAGAATCAAGACCAACATTTGAAGAAATTGCTGATGTTTTAAAGAACAACAAAGGTTTCATTACAAAAAAAGTAGATGAAAATAAATACTTCGAATATGTAAATTACATTGATACTTACAACTCAACATTTGATCCAGAAAGTTTAGATGAAAATAATTCTGAAGTAGAAAAAGATTCACATTATTATTTCGAACTTGCTGAAAGATATTACAATGGCGATGATGCTCCAGTTGATAGAGAAAAAGCAGCACAAAATTACAAATTGGCTGCAGAAAGAAATCATTTACAAGCCAAATTTTTCTATGGAAATATGCTATTCAACGGTGATGGAATTCCGCAAAATCAAGAACTTGGACTTGAATATATTAAAGAAGCTTCAAATAATGGTCATATTGAGGCCATGTATATTTTAGCTTCTTTACTTGAAAGTGGAAAAGGAATGGATGTTGATACACCAGCTGCAGCTGAACTTTATTTGAAAGCCGCGAAAAATGGGCATGCTGAAGCACAATTTGCGTATGCAAAAATGCTTGAAGATGGAATTGTTGTTCCAATTAATCGATATAAAGCATTCGAATACACCAAAATGGCTGCGAATAATGAACACACAGAAGCTATCTTCAATTATGGTCTCGCTTTATTCCAAGGTTTTGGAACATCAATAAATTTGAAAGACGCAATTCATTATTTGAAAATTGCAGCTGATAAAGGACACCCCGAATCAATGATGACTTATAGCTCGATTTTATTCAATGGAAATGGAGCTGAAATAAACAAAACAGAAGCTGTAAAATATTATAAAATTGCTGCAGACAGAGGTGTCATTGATTCAATGTACATTATCGCCGACATTTATTTCAACGGTGATGGTACTGATGTTGATTACATAAAAGCTGCAAAATATTACAAATTGGCTGCTGACAAAGGTCACATTGATGCAATGCTCAAATATGCAAATTGCTTATTCGAAGGAAAAGGAGTGAAAATTAATAAAGTTGATTCTTACAAGTATTACAAATTGGCTGCTGATAATGGAAATGCAAAAGCTATGTACAAATACGCAACAGCTTTGTTTGGGGGTACAATTTTGCCATTAAATAAAGAAGTGGCAATCAATTACTTCAGAAGAGGTGCTAGATGTGGAAACAAAGACTGCATGCACAGCTTGGGTTTGGCATTGTTGCGTGGTGATGGAATCGGAGCAAACAGAGAAGAAGCAGCTAAATATTTCAGAATGGAAAACGAATAAATCAATGATTTTATATATTTTTTTTTGTAATGTAATTCAGTGTTTGGGAAAGAGCACCCCCAGATAGATCGAGCAGTGTCACTTTTTCAGTTATAAATATTTTTTCTATATAAAAAAATTATAAACGAATTGTTTTATTTTAAGTTAGTCTTTATCTTAAGCATTTCTTAATGAGCATACAATCACAGAAGTTTTATACGCCATTATTTAATTATTATGATGCATTTAATTCCGTATGATCAAACATTTCGATGATATTATTAATATTTGAAACTAATTACATTAAAATCAAAAAATAATCTAATTAACATAAACGATACTGTATTGTATTTATTTTTATGCATCTAGATTGTGCATTTGACTTCTACTTAATAAATATATCATATATAATTTGATGATATTTTTCGTTTTCTTTGCTCGTAAGTAACCAAAAGAATGATTAATTGTACTAATTCTTTTGCGATTGCGGGCAAATCCGATTTCCCTATTTAAAAAAAAAATATTAGAATTTAAATTATGGTTCTGAATTTTTTCTTAAGATTTCAATTTAAATATTTAAGAGAAGCTCTCAATTGTTATATATCAAAATTTGATAACAATATAAATTTTGGCTCGAAATAACATGCCAAGAAAACTCTTTTTTTTACAATCAGTTTTTTTTAGCTCTAGTATTATATTCTATCTGCTTTAATTGATAAGTATATAAAAATTCGTTATGAGATACTTTTAATTAATAATTTTTCAATATCTAAAAATATTTGTATTTTTTTTTAAAAATTAGCCTTTTTTATTAATTTCAAAATGGTGGGCTTTAAGACAATATTTATTGTTTGCTATTATATAATTATATAACCTTTTTATAGTAAAATGATGCACACGATTAAAATCCCAAATCAGACTTTAAAACCGAAGATTATAAACTTATATTTTTATATTTTTACAAAATCATTAGATTTTTCTAAATGAATATATGTAGATATTATAATAAAAACTTTCTTCAATCTTTGCTAATTTCGTTACATTCTAATTATTTATTTCATGATAAATGATCAATATTCGATGTCAAATATAATTTTTGAGAAGGCATTCAAAAATTCAAAATTAATTTATTTGGTCATGAATGATCTACCTAAGCTCTCTTACCGCAACGATGTGATTTCACAATTACATGAACCAAGCACAAGTTTAGAAAGAGGCAAAGTCCTGAAAATGCTCTATTTTGCTGTTGAAAGCTTATATTCAAATGGAATTTATATTTACCCTAATGTCATTGAATTATTCAAGATTAATGGCTTTAAAAAGACACCTTTATATAATGATGCTGTTTTTTACGTAACAGAAAATATATCAAAAGAAATAAAATGCAATCTTAATTGGATAAACCACCGAAATTTTAGGAAATCAAACTCAAATGACAAAAACGTAGTTATTTGCTATTTATTGTTCTTATATCAAAAACACTTTATTAAATATTTACAAGATTTCCTTTCAAAAAAAGAACCAAATAAAGAAAATATCGCTCGTCTTATTTCAAGCTTAGAACATGCTGTTGAGAATGTTCCAAAAAAAGATAACCAAATCGTTCAACCTTTAATAAATTACAACAAAGGTAATTCAAAAAAAGTACAAAAACCAAAAGACAAAAAAACAGAGAAAAAGAATGCGCATGATAACTTTTTCTTTGTTAATGATCAAGATATGAAAGATATACCAGATTATGACCTATTTTCACCTAATGATAACTTCTTTTCAGAAAATGAATTTGATTTAATTCCTTTTTGAAATTTAAACCATTTTTTATGGACTTATAATAAAAATGAATGCCTTACATTTTCGATAATGACTTATTTGTTTTAGACTTTTTTCAAAAAAATTCCGAATTTGGCTATTTATCTATTATCTTTTTTCATATATAATAAAATTAAGATATTGTTTTTTTCATAATAAATGATTTAATAAGTTTATAAATATATTAATTATGAAGGCAATTAGCGGGCAATAACTTTTACTTTTAAGAGGATGCATTTTTTAATCGAGATCTTTTCGATTTTTTCTTGCTTTTAAATAAAAAAGATTAAGATAATCAGTTTTCCTGCCTCTCCACTTTTTGAGAGAATTTAATCAATCAAAAAGTGGGAGAATTTTAAAAAATTGAATAAAAATAATGAAAACTTTTATTCAAAAATGTTGTTAAGCTTTAATTGACGATGATTATCAAAAATGAATAAGATAGTTGCCTCATGTCTAAAGATTCAAAACACTCAATTTCCATCCAACAACGACGTAAATTACGTTTCTTTAATAGACCTTGTACACTAAATTACCAGAAGGGTTCATCTTCCATTTCTCTCCTACATAGCAGAAAATGATAAGAAAGTATTTATATATGCTTGTTCTTCAATCTTTTTAACATGCTTTGATGAAATATGAAATGAATTTTTGCCAATATCCGCCAAGTTTGAATCATCTGTATAAATTGATTTCAATAAGGTCACCACAGTTATAAAATGTATAATCATGTAGCGCCCTTTGGAATCATAATAGTTCTTAATGTGAATGAAAATATGTTTTTTTTTTTTTTTTTTTTTTTTTCAATTATTTCGAGTTTTGAGCCTAACATCTAATTTTAAATAACGGAATAGAATTCAAAATATGCGTATCATCTTTAAACCTTCGAAATCATCAAATTTGCGATAAATCATATGAAGACCGTTTATAAGAAAAAATGCTTAGAATTAAGAGTAAAATTAAATATTAGAGAGCAGCAGACAATTTCATGAAAAGTAAAAAAATTTTCGAGTAAATTCAGATAATCATTTCAATAAAAATTAATAAAAGAACATTTTAATTCAACATTTATTATTTATTTAGTTTTATTTATATAATATTTACCTTTTTGTTTAATATTTTGAAAGATAATTTTAAAAGATGATTCGCATTCAAATAAAATTACAATTTAAACATATCAAGATATAACAAACGTTTAATAAAACATCAAAAGAAAAGTAAAAAAGTAAATTATATGTAGAAATCGCTTTTGTTGATTAACTATTATTTCGATTGAGAAATCAGTTCAAGATTTTGGATGGTTCATATAACAAACGTTTAATAAAACATCAAAAGAAAAGTAAAAAAGTAAATTATATGTAGAAATCGCTTTTGTTGATTAACTATTATTTCGATTGAGAAATCAGTACAAGATTTTTGGTGATTTGTATAGTCTACACGGAATTTTGGTTCTATATTGTTTAGAAAATTAGCACCTGGTTACAAATCATAAGGTAATTGATAAAATTATTATTATTCTTGGCTGATGATTCCTAAAATGCAGAGCCATCTGCAGTAGAGCACTACAGCTTAGGACCTCAAGATTGTAAGATTCCCTGCAGAAGAGTTCCACAACACATGAGTTCCATAAGCCAAAAATACTATAATAAAATGGCGCTATTTATAATAGAATAAAACTTTTTGAATATAATACCGATTAAACTTTTTCTATCAGTTCACTTTTTGAATGATGCTGATCAAAAACAATTCAATTATTTTTGTGAACTTATTTGCAAGCATCTTCTCAAAAAGCTCGCACGAAATTACATGATATTTTTTTTAAACCTAAATGTAGGCTTGTTAAGTCTCGATTTTCGATATCGATAATTGATCCATTTTTCTGATATCAATATCAAATCAAAAATTTTATCTCTGATATCAATAATGAATAAAAATTAAAGATCGATTATCAATATTGAAATTTTTTTAAAGTATCAAATTTTTGTAAACTTTTTTAACTGTTTACTTCACATATCCGTTATAAAATTTAATAAAAGCTGATTCTTTTACATAATAAGTTAGAACATATTTATTTTATGCCATTAAAATACTATTTTTAATGTTTTTTTCAGGTATTAATTTCGATTAATCAAGATTCGATATCAAAAGCATATTTTTTTTGTATCACATTTCATACTTGATAATCGAATTCATCAATAAAAAGTTCCAATCGATAGCATTTTATTATCGATTATCTGAGTTAAAAAAAGTGCCAAACCTGATAATTGATATCAGAATAACAAGCCTACCTAAATGGTGGAATTTCACTTGATCTATTTCTCAAGATGCAAATAAAAGAATATCAAATTTAATTTTCATATTATAATATTATAATATTTTCATTAAAATTTGAAAATTAAATTTTACATCAAGCACAAAAAAATAGAGATCAATTATTCAATTGGAGATTCAGCTTTCTATGAATGTTCATCACTAACGCAAATCACAATTCCATCATCTGTAACTTCATTTGGAGATCATGTTTTCTATTTAAGTTCATCACTAACACAAGTCACAAATATCAATCCCATCCCATCATCTGTAACCTGAACAAAATTCTCATAATTTTCTTCTGCATTCGATTCTTCTTCAAGGAGATTGTTGAATTCTTTTCTTTCCTTCAATTGACTCTGTAATATTCATTATTTATATGTATATTTGATTAAACAAATATATATTCAATTTATAAATCTTGCCTTAATAATTAGTCAAAAATTTTGATTATTTCAAAAATTTTATTTTTGAATTATAATAATATAATTTCTTATTATAAAAAGAAACATAAACTCTCTCAATTTGAAAATCAAAATTTGAATAAATTTTTTTTTTAATAAGATTAATCAGATATCAAAGAGGAAGGATGCTTGAAGATTAATTGATTTGTTTGTTCTTCATTATTATTCAGAGCTGGTTGAAAAAAAGGCCCTGCTTTTTCTTACAATCTTCAGATATTTTATGTATACTTCTTAATTTACAAGCCGTTTGGACTTGCCAATTTTGAAAAAAAGATTATGGTATCAAAGAATAATGTAATAATCTTGCTAATAATTATGACACTGATCCTGACACAGGATTTACAACCAAACCTGAATGTGTATAAAAATGAAAATGGTGGAAACTAATAATACTATATTTTGCTTTTTATTTTTTTATCAAAAAAAATATTGGATGTGATATAATATCTTTTCAAAAACCTGAGGAGTTCATTAACTTTTTAAAATGTCAAATGGTGAAGCTACTCTAATGTAAAAATTTATGACAAATAATACATAATAACTTTTAGTTTAGTTTATTCCAATTCACAGGGAAAGTAATTATTACATTTGGTGAACCTTTGAAAGTATCAATGTTGAATGACTTCAACATGGAATTTTCTGGGATTTCAAACAATTTAAGATTCTTACAGTATGAGAATGCAAATTGGTCGATCTGCCAAACATTTTGGTGAATTGCTATGCTACTGATTCCGGTTGCGCCAAAGGCAAATTTTGAAATAGAAGTTTTTTTTGAATTATCTTTGAATTCCACTTTTTCAAGCCTAGTGCACTGATAGAAGGCGTATTCGCCAACATTTGTCACGCTTGAAGGGAACAAAATAATTGAAAGTGATGAATTTGAGAAAGAGTGCTTTCCAAGAGAAATCAATTTTGAATCATCAGAAAATTCCACTTTTTGAATGCGATGACAAAAAATGAATGCATAAGGTGAAATTTCTTTAATATAAGAGGGAACCGATACCACTTTGATGTCTCGCCGCGCTAAAAATAAAACATCAAAGGTGTCACTTTTTATGTCACTTTTTCCAAGAATGAGATTTCCTTTATAACATGAAAAGTTCTTTTCTTTACATTCTGCCACTTTTATATCGTTCAACTGAGATGTCAATGAGAAGCAGCCTTCCCCAATTTTTTCAACTCCAGAAGGAATTGTGATACTTTTTATCGACGAGTTACAAAAAGCTTCTTTTTCAATTAAATTCAATTCAGAATTCTCCGAAAAGTCCACTTTTGTGAGGTTGTGGCAGTAAAAAAATGCGCAAGCTCTGATCTCCTTCACACGTGATGGAACCGTGATTTCTTCAATTACCGATTCAGCAAACGCGTAATTGTCAATTATCTTCAATTGTGAGTCCTTTGAAAATTGAATGGTACTCAATTTGCTACAGCAATAGAAAGCATTTTCTCCAATCAGTTTCACGTTCCTCGGAATTGCAATGTTCTTAATTGAAGTGTAAGAAAAAGTTGATTCTTTAATTGAATTCAATTGAGAGTCTTCAGAAAATTCCACTTTTTCTAATGATTCACAAAAATTGAAAGCAAAGATGCCAATTTCTTTCACACTGGAAGGGATAGAAATTTCCTCAATCGAAGATTCAGCGAACGCGTTGTCACAGATGACTTGTAGTTCTGAATTTGAATGAAAATTAACGGATTTTATTTCGCCATTGAAGTGGAACGCTTTCTCACTGATGCTTTTCACAACGTACTCACTATTGTCCCACTCAATTGAACGAGGAATGAAAATGTTGCCTTTTGCTTCTTTGCTACGAGCTACAGCTGCTGTTCTGTCTTGCTGATTGATGATAAAAGTGACACCGTTTTGCACAATTTTTTTTCGCGTTAAAATGTCGACTTTTTGAACATTTTCAGCTTGGCATGCTTTGAAAAGATTGATTTTGCTTTTCAAAAATTGGGTTTTGTCGTTTAATCCTCCATTTGTGAATATGAAATGAAGGATTTGTCGATTATTTTTAACTTTTTCATTAAGTTTGTTTCTTTTTTGATGAATTCGGCTTTGTAACTCGGTGTTGCGGATGATTAAAGAAGAAATTTCTCTTTGCGGAATATGTTTTTTGTATATTTGAATTAGGTTTTTCATTATATCAAATTCTTGGCTGAGAAGATCAAATTCAGAAATATTTTTTTCGCAAAAACTTGGGAGAATACCTTTTAATAAATATGAAACAAATGCTTGAAATATGTTTTCATGAACATTTGATTTCACTTCGTATTGTCTATTATTAATTAATATTTCCAAGATAATTGAATCAATATCAGTTAATAAACCAAAATTATTAGGGATTGTAAAAGTCCTATTCTTTAAAATTAATTTAAAATCATATTCTTCCATATTCTAAGAGGCAATAAGGACTTTTTTTAAAAAATAAAAAATAACAAATTTTTGACCTTTTTGTATTGAATTAAATATTTTATTTTTTCTATAAAAAATTTGAATGATTTGCTCATTCAAATACAAATATCTTAAAATAAAATGAGTATTATTTGATTTTAATTTTATTATTGGTTAAAAAAAAGAAATTAATTTTTTCTTAACAAATGAAAAATATAACCATATTATTTTATTGTTTGAAACTTTTTGAATTAAATAAAATAAAATAAAATGACGCTCCCTGAATATTTAGACAAAAAGAAAAATATCCAAAAAGATATTCTTGACTATTTAGATGAAGGGAATGAAGAATCCTACAACAATTTAATTAAATTGCTAGATGAACTAAAATTTGATGAAAATAAAAACGAACTCAAATCAATTCTTCAATTAATAAATGCAATATCCGCAAATCATCACAGGTCAACTGATTTTTTCGACAAAATTGAGAAAATTCTATCTAATTATAAATCAATCATCAAACAAACCTTATCAAACGCCGAGGTTTTTAATATTTTTTGTAGAAACAAAAGAATTCTTCTTTTCTTACTTCAAGAAGACTTAATCACTGTCGATAACCTCCTCCAATTGACGGACGATTACATTGTCTATTTTTATCCTGAAATTCAAAAGAAAATCGACTGGAGTCGAAAACGCAAGATACAAAGCGGTTACAACAAAACAATAAATAAATTAAAACCAGAAGAATTCAATGAAAAACGCAAAATTGGCGAAAATGATTCATACGTCTGTACTTTAATTCGAAACGATTTGATTGATGAATTTGTATCATATGTTCACAAAACAAACCTACCACTTTCGAGTCAAATAACACCATCAATCTTTGAAACGAATGCTTTTTTGCTAAACAATCATTCTCATCTATTTTTTGTTGAAGAAGTTCCTTCATTAATTGAATATGCAGCATTTTTTGGATCCATTCAAATTTTTCAATATTTGAGAATAAACAATGTCAAATTGAAGCCATCATTGTGGATTTATGCAATCCATTCAAACAACGCAGAATTGATTCATATGCTCGAAGAATATCGTGTTTTCCCTGTGGAAACTATGTTTCCAACACAACAGAATTATTATTATCGTCACAAAGATGATGAAAATAACGAAAATAATTTCAAATCTGTTTGGGAAGCAAATTCATTCAAAACAACAATGATTGAAGCAATTAAATGTCATCATAATAACATTTATGAATACATTATGAATCAAACTTCCACCGAGCAGAAAAAAGATTTCCTTTTCTTTGTCAACAGAATTGAAAAGGATAACACTGATACTGACGTTTTGTTTTCAAAATTCCAATATTTTAATTATTTGTGTTTTCCTGAAGACATAAGCAATGATTTATTATTCTTTTACGCATGCAAATATGATTACGCATCACTTGTTAAATTTATCTTGGAAAAAACAGATGTTGATATTAATGTTTCAGTAATTTTAATAATTGTTTTTTGCTTATGAGATTCTAATGCAAATTATTTTTGAATTCAATTTTAGTAATCAAAAATTTAAATGATATTTCGACAAATATTTATTCATTGCATTTCAAATTATTATTTTTTTGCTAATTTCGTTTCATTTTAAATTAGAAAAAAAATAAAGTTTGAAAGATTTTAATTTCAAATGAAATTTTGGGTTTCATTTTCAATAGAATTTTTATTGATATTTTTAATTTCATTTGAATGTAATCTTTTGTAAATAAAGTTTTAACAAATAGTATTTTATGGAACTGGTTTAAATAAAGCTATTGATCAGAAAAATATGGATATTATAAAAATTCTTTTAGAGAATCCCAATATTGATGTTAATAAAGAATCAACAATTATATTTTTAAAACTTCATATAGTTTTAAAATCTACCATGTCTTATTTGATTTCAATTTTCCTGATTTAAATACAGTTTTACATCATTATTGCATTTTATTGGGTTTCAAAATATTCTTTTTTTCATGAAATTTAAAATGTTTAATTTGTATTATATTTTTATAAATAAAAATATTTCATGAAATTTCAAATTGATTTTGTTCTAATGACATCTCAAAATCAATTTTTCTGATCACATTTATAATTGATTTATGTTAATACAGTTTTAAAAACAATATTTTTTTGTAATATGGTTTCGAAGCATTTTAATTTTTCATAGAATTTCATAAATCTTTGAATTTCATAGTATTTCAAAAAATATGTTTATTTTTAATCGAATTTCAAATAATGTTTTTTTTTAAATAGTGTTCAATAACCAAAATAATTTAAATGAAATTTCAAATACTCTTTTATTCATACAAAAATTTATACAATGTAATTAATGAAGTTTTTTTTACTCAAAATATTTATGTAGTTTTTAATTAACATAATTTTATGAAACACCATTACATTTTGCAATTGAAACTAGAGATGAAGAAATAATAAAACTTTTGTTAAATCATAAAAATCTCAAATTTGGTAAAAGTGTTCTTGCACATTGCTCATTGGATACTATTGAAATACCTCCATCTATATCAGTAATTGGACCGAATGCATTTGAAGATTCTTCGTTAAAAAGCATAACATTTCCACCGACAGTAACAACAATCGAAGATAATGCATTCAAAGGATGTGAATATCTCGAAAGCGTTGTCATTCCTGAGACAATCACAACAATTGGCGAAAATGTTTTTCAAGGATGCAAAAGACTCATAAAAGTCACACTTCCTAAGACATTAAAAACGATCAGTGCAGGTTTCTTATGCGGATGCACTTCGATTGTAAATGTAACAATTCCTCCATCAGTTACATCAATTCAAAATCGAGCATTTGCAAATTGTAAATCTTTACAAGGTATCAAACTTCCACCTTCAGTTACAACCCTTGGTGACAATGTCTTTTATGGATGTACTTTTGCTAAGTATTCAATTCCATCATCAATTGTTTCCATTGGAAAAGAGTGCTTCTCTGAATGCACGTTTTTGACCAAAATAGAAATACCAACGTCATTGACAACCATTTCAAATTCACTTTTGAAAAGATGCTCTGCACTTGCACAAGTCACAATTCCTTCATCAATAACAACAATTGATGACTATGCATTCAGTGGATTGACTTTGCTAACTAAAATTGTGATTCCTTCGTCTGTGAAAGCAATAAATAGCAACGTTTTCTACAATTGCACTGCTCTTGAAGATGTTTCATTACCAACGTCATTAACGTCAATTGGATCATCTATTTTCAGCAATTGCACGGCGATAAAAAGCATCACAATTCCTCAGTCAGTGAATTCAATTGGAGGTTATGCTTTCAATAAATGTACATCGTTAAATAACATTGATCTTCAGGCACAAATAACTGTAATTAAATGCAGTACTTTCCTCGGATGCACAGCTCTCAAAAATGTTAAGATTCCTTCGTCTGTTACAACAATCGAAGATAACGCTTTCGACGGATGCACTGCCCTCGATGATGTCGTCATTCCTCAATCAGTGACAAAAATAGGAAACGCCATTTTCCAGAATTGTAAGGCTCTGAAAAAGATAACTCTGCCATCGGCGTTGGAATCAACCGGATACAACGTGTTCTATGGATGCATCGCCCTCCAGAAAGTGGAGATTCCGTCTTCTTTAATCGAGATTAGTGTTGGCTTTTGCAGAAATTGCACATCATTGACTGAAGTTTCTTTGCCTCCTTCAATGACTTCTATTAAAGATTACGCCTTTGCTGGATGCACATCGCTTAAAAAAATCTCCGTTCCATCAAGTTTGACTGATATTTCTAAATCGGCTTTTCCGCAAGAAACACAAATTAACAAAGTTTAAAAGTAAAGTTTTAATTTTTTGAAGTATATGATTATTTTTTTCTACTTGTATATATATGGACAAATAATGCTACTTTTTCTCTATATTTAAAATATAAAAATGATTCATGATTTTTTTTCGGAAAGCTAATTATTCTATAGCTTGACAATATTTGAATAAAAGATTTTTGATTTCATTATGATAAAAGTAATTTGATTTATAAATCAATGCCATTTTCCAAAACTATAATAAATATGCTCTTTGGTTTCATCATATTTTTTAATATTGTTCCTGAATGAAAACAAAATGAGTTAAATATGTTAATAAGAAAATTAATCAGATGGTAAATAATTATTTTCAAGAAACAGTCATCAACTATTTGTCTTTTTCTAATGTGTTCAAAAAAGAATAATTGAAAACACAAATTCAATGAGATTTCACAACCAAATTGAATAAACTTTCAATTATTTGATTAACCTCATACAATTTCCCATAAATAATTGAAAGTATATTTATAATAATGTGCTTCAGTATAATTGTTGAAAAAATGAAAGAGATTCAAAATATTCTTCTGGATTATCTTGATAATGAGTCAGAATCCAAAGAGGAATTAGAACATTTCATTAAGATTTTAAAAGATCAAAATATTGTTGATGATAAACATGATTTTAAATTATTACTACAATTGTTAATCAAAATTGTGAATAATCACCAACGAATTCGCAATTTTATTTCTAAAACTGAGCAAATTTTAGAATATTTCAAAAAAGATATTCAAAAATATTTCACAAATTCAGAAATCTTCGACATTTTTGGAAATAACAAAATAATCCTTCTATTTTTAATTGAAGAAAATGTGTTTACAATTGATGAACATATTGTTTCACAAATACCAAACAAAAGATATGCTAGAAAAGATTATATTGAATACTTTGGGCCAGAAATCAGACCGTTTATCACAAAAGAATTCATTAAAAAATACTGGTATAGAAATATATTTTTGGGTAAAGATGATCTTTTCGAACGAATAAAAAATGAAGTTGATGGAGATTTCTATGAGAAAAGAAGAGAAGGAGAAAATGATGATTATTTGTGTCAATTGATTCGATTTAACAAAATAAAAGAATTTGTGATATTTGTCGAGCAAACAAATTTATCTCTTGAAAGTAAAATAAAAAATTCAATCTTTGAAACAAATCAACTTCTGGCTTTTAATGACGACATCAGTCTGATTGAATATGCGTCATTTTATGGTTCAAATGACATCATCAAATACATGCAAATGAAAGGAGTTGAACTGAGATCATCGATGTGGATTTATGCGATTCACAGCAGGAATGCAGAACTGATCAAATATCTTGAAGACAATCAAGTTTCACCGCCATATTGTAATTATGAAACAATTCTTAATGGATATGAAAGAATTCTTAATGAATCGATTAAATGTCATCACAACGAAATTTCGAACTATATTATTGACAATTTGATCAAAAAAGAAGATCTGCAAGATAAAATTGAAAATAAATATGAATATAATCTTTATCGATTTGCATTTGAATATTCTAACTATTGCTTTTTCCCAGAAAACATGAAACACAAAAACGTGTTTTTTTATTTATGTGAATTTGATTATTACACTCTTGTGAGACTTTATTTATCAGAAGTATCCATTGATATAAATGCCAAAGTTAAACCATCAATACTTTAAATAACATTTTTAATTTTAAAACAGTAATGAAATTCAAAATCAAACTTTTTTCATAATATTGAAATTTGGGATGATTTATGGAATTTATAAATCAACAATTAATGATACAGCATTGATTTATGCTGCAGAAAAAGGTCATAAAGAAATTGTTGAAATATTATTAAAACAAGAAGGCATTGATGTCAATATCAGAGGCATATCAAATCATAAATATTCATGATATTCAAATCTAATTTTATTCATTCAATTGAAAGTTTTGTATATTTTATGGGATTTTTATTCAAACATTTAATTTCACAGCTTTGATTTGGTCTGCAGCAAAGGATTATATAGAAATTGTAAATTTATTATTAAAACAAGAAGGAATCAATGTCAACATCTATAATATTTTTAAATTAAAAATTTTCACAGAATTCATATCTGCCTTTTTTATTTTGTTGAAAATGTGAATAATTTATAGAATTCAACTTGAACATTTGAATTGCACTGCTTTAATTCGCGCTGTTCAAGAATGGAATCTAGAAATTGTTGAATTATTATTAAGACAGAAAAATATTAATATCAACTGGGAAGATATTTGAAATACAAAACATTCATGATATTTAAAATAACTTTTTGTTTTCATCAAATTTAAGTTTTTAAGTCATTTATCAAATTTAAACAGACAATTTAGTAGGACTTCGTTATTTTGGGCTGTATATATTAACAATATTGAAATAGTTCAATTATTATTGGCTCAGAAAGGAATCGAAATCATTATAAAAAACATTTAATCATAAAAAAGCATTCATAGTATTTAAATCTAAATTTTTTTAATGAAATTCAAAAAAAAAAAAAAAAGAATCATTTATAAAATTCAACTCAAATTATTTAATGAAGATCCCATAATGCTTGCTATAAGGAAAGGCCATACAGAAATTTTTAGATTATTTTTAACACATAAATGTTTTGATATCAATTATGATTTCATTTGAAATATATAAAATATTCATGATATTCTAATTTAACATTTTGAATTGGATTACAAATTTATGATGATTCATGGGATTTAACTCGATTATTTAATATGACTGCTTTGATTATTGCTACATTATTTGGTCAAACAGAAATTGTTGAATTATTGTTAGAACAAGAAGGTATTGATATCAACATAAAAGACATTTGAAATCAAGAATATTTATAAAATTCAAATCTAACTTTTTGTTCATAATATTGAGATTTTGAATTATTTATAGAATTTTGGAAATAAAATATTCACAAAACTGCCATTGACTATGCAAAAGGAAAAAACCGTACAGATATTGTTTTCCTTCTATTTAAGGCAAAGAAGAATCAAACAAAAAAGGAAAAGATAAGATATATCCCAAAAAAAAGAAGATTTATTAATAAGAAGTAAAAATTTTTACCGACAAAAATTTGTCAATTGAATAAAAAAAAATTCTGCATATACCACAGATTTTTCAGTGAAATAAACTTCAATATTCTATATATATTTATGCATATTTGTATGCAAATGTAAATAATTCAATTTATAATATTATCTCACTTATCTATAGAAAGTTATATGAAGAGTTGTTTGATAATGATTATTAAACTATTAAAAAAAGTTTGTATTTTTATATAATATTAAATGAAATTTAAATTTTTAATTTAATATATGTGCAGGCATTGATTAAAGTCTTTTGAGGTTGAATTTGTTTTTGAATGTGAAATGAGAGATTTGATTAAATTGAGTTTGTGACAACTTTTGTATCTCGATTTTGAGTCATTATTATTTATAAATTTTTATGTAGCTACATAAAAGTTTGTTTTCTTTTGAATTAGAATCAAGCGATATTATTATATTGACCAAAATAATTAAAAATTATCAAATTGATATGTTTAAAATATTTGATCAAATAAGATAAATAACTCTTGGTTTTTCTCAGAAATTGACTTGCACAAATTTTCATTCAATTTTCAGTTTTTCTAAACATTTATTTCTTCATTTCGTTATCTTACAAAATGAATCAATTTTCTTTGATTTTTAAAAACGAAGAATATAAACTTCCTAAGAAGAAGAAAATCATATGTGCTGTAGCAGAAAAAGTGGCTGATCAATTATTAGAAAATAATAAATATATTGTTAGCTCAAATGTAAGAAGTGAAATATTTCAATCTTTTATAAAATACTGGTTGGATGAAAAGGAAATGCCAGATATTCAATTATCAAATTTCAACGAATATGAAGCTCTCAGCCAAGAATTTGAAATGATGACAGACATTATTGATAAAACAAAAGATTCTCCATTATTCAAAATTGAATGTCTCATCAATAATTCATGTTCAGACAAATCATCCATTGAAAATGATATATCAAAACAATTAGATTATTATCTTGACAATTTTCCAGAAAAAATATACAAAATACCAATAAATTCACTTTATAACATCTTTAATAATGAAAACAAAGTTTTAAAAAGCTATTTGAAAGCATATCTTTTTATCACAAAAAAATTAATTCAGAATGATACAAGTGATCCCGATATCAATCTTTACACATTGATACAAACAATTGATGGAAGTCAACTATTTGATGAATCCCATGAAATGTTTTTTGATTTAATATCAAGATATAATGAATTTGGATTTTTCCCACAATGCAGTCCAACTTTCATTCAGGAACAATTTGAGAGGAAGAATAAACTTCGACAAAATGAATTAAATGATTTATTTTTGAATGGGAAATATAATGAATTAAGAAAATTAATTTGTGATGAAAATGTCACTTTTTTAGAAATTCCTAACGGAGTAACTGAAATTGCAAACTGTGCATTTTTTGATTGCACGTCATTAAAAGAAGTTATAATTCCCTCTTCCGTGAAAAAGATAGGATGTTATGCATTCTTCCGATGCACCTCACTGAAGTCAATTTTTGTTCCTTCTTCAGTCCAAGCAATCGGGAAATGCGCATTTTCATGCTGCATGAGTCTCAAAAAGTTTAGAATTCCAAGTTCTATAAAAGTGATCGATTCATTTGTTTTTGACGGTTGCAGCTCACTTGAAGAAGTTGTCATTCCGGAAGGAGTGACAGCAATCTGTCTCTGCGCCTTCAGCTACTGCACAAACTTAAGGAAAGTTGTGATTCCAA
>JAPFFF010000437.1:0-22748 GCA_039105265.1 Tritrichomonas musculus | reverse complement strand
TAGTTTAATCTAATGGTTCAATTTCAGTTGTAGCTTAATCTAATGGTTCAAATTGCAGTTGCAGCTGAATCTAATGGTTCAATTGAAGTTGTAGTTTAATCTGATGGTTCAATTGCAGTTGCAGCTGAATCTGATGGTTCAAATTGCAGTTGTAGTTTAATCTGATGATTCAAATTGCAGTTGTAGTTTAATCTGATGGTTCAATTGCAGTTGTAGTTTAATCTAATGGTTCAATTTCAGTTGTAGCTTAATCTAATGGTTCAATTGAAGTTGTAGTTTAATCTGATGGTTCAATTGCAGTTGCAGCTGAATCTGATGGTTCAAATTGCAGTTGTAGCTGAATCTAATGGTTCAACTGCAGTTGTAGTTTAATCTGATGATTCAACTGCAGTTGTAGTTTAATCTGATGATTCAACTGCAGTTGTAGTTTAATCTGATGGTTCAAATTGCAGTTGTAGTTTAATCTGATGGTTCAATTGCAATTGTAGTTTAATCTAATGGTTCAAATTGCAGTTGTAGTTTAATCTGATGATTCAAATTGCAGTTGTAGTTTAATCTGATGGTTCAATTGCAGTTGTAGTTTAATCTAATGGTTCAATTTCAGTTGTAGCTTAATCTAATGGTTCAATTGAAGTTGTAGTTTAATCTGATGGTTCAATTGCAGTTGCAGCTGAATCTGATGGTTCAAATTGCAGTTGTAGCTGAATCTAATGGTTCAACTGCAGTTGTAGTTTAATCTGATGATTCAACTGCAGTTGTAGTTTAATCTGATGATTCAACTGCAGTTGTAGTTTAATCTGATGGTTCAAATTGCAGTTGTAGTTTAATCTGATGATTCAAATTGCAGTTGTAGTTTAATCTGATGGTTCAATTGCAGTTGTAGTTTAATCTAATGGTTCAATTTCAGTTGTAGCTTAATCTAATGGTTCAAATTGCAGTTGCAGCTGAATCTAATGGTTCAATTGAAGTTGTAGTTTAATCTGATGGTTCAATTGCAGTTGCAGCTGAATCTGATGGTTCAAATTGCAGTTGTAGCTGAATCTAATGGTTCAACTGCAGTTGTAGTTTAATCTGATGATTCAACTGCAGTTGTAGTTTAATCTGATGGTTCAATTGCAATTGTAGTTTAATCTAATGGTTCAAATTGCAGTTGTAGCTGAATCTGATGGTTCAAATTGCAGTTGTAGTTTAATCTGATGGTTCAATTGCAGTTGTAGTTTAATCTGATGGTTCAACTGCAGTTGTAGTTTAATCTGATGGTTCAAATTGCAGTTGTAGTTTAATCTGATGATTCAAATTGCAGTTGTAGTTTAATCTGATGGTTCAAATTGCAGTTGCAGCTGAATCTGATGGTTCAATTGCAGTTGTAGCTGAATCTAATGGTTCAACTGCAGTTGTAGTTTAATCTGATGATTCAACTGCAGTTGTAGTTTAATCTGATGGTTCAATTGCAGTTGTAGTTTAATCTAATGGTTCAATTTCAGTTGTAGCTTAATCTAATGGTTCAAATTGCAGTTGCAGCTGAATCTAATGGTTCAATTGAAGTTGTAGTTTAATCTGATGGTTCAATTGCAGTTGCAGCTGAATCTGATGGTTCAAATTGCAGTTGTAGCTGAATCTAATGGTTCAACTGCAGTTGTAGTTTAATCTGATGATTCAACTGCAGTTGTAGTTTAATCTGATGGTTCAATTGCAATTGTAGTTTAATCTAATGGTTCAAATTGCAGTTGTAGCTGAATCTGATGGTTCAAATTGCAGTTGTAGTTTAATCTGATGGTTCAATTGCAGTTGTAGTTTAATCTGATGGTTCAACTGCAGTTGTAGTTTAATCTGATGGTTCAAATTGCAGTTGTAGTTTAATCTGATGATTCAAATTGCAGTTGTAGTTTAATCTGATGGTTCAAATTGCAGTTGCAGCTGAATCTGATGGTTCAATTGCAGTTGTAGTTTAATCTGATAGTTCAATTGCAGTTGTAGTTTAATCTGATGGTTCAATTGCAGTTGTAGTTTAATCTGATAGTTCAATTGCAGTTGTAGTTTAATCTGATGGTTCAATTGCAGTTGTAGTTTAATCTGATGGTTCAATTGCAGTTGTAGTTTAATCTGATGGTTCAAATTGCAGTTGTAGTTTAATCTGATGATTCAAATTGCAGTTGTAGTTTAATCTGATGGTTCAATTGCAGTTGTAGTTTAATCTGATGATTCAACTGCAGTTGTAGTTTAATCTGATGATTCAACTGCAGTTGTAGTTTAATCTGATGGTTCAAATTGCAGTTGTAGTTTAATCTGATGATTCAAATTGCAGTTGTAGTTTAATCTGATGGTTCAAATTGCAGTTGCAGCTGAATCTGATGGTTCAAATTGCAGTTGTAGCTGAATCTGATGGTTCAAATTGCAGTTGCAGCTGAATCTGATGGTTCAATTGCAGTTGTAGTTTAATCTGATAGTTCAATTGCAGTTGTAGTTTAATCTGATGGTTCAATTGCAGTTGTAGTTTAATCTAATGGTTCAATTTCAGTTGTAGCTTAATCTAATGGTTCAAATTGCAGTTGCAGCTGAATCTAATGGTTCAATTGAAGTTGTAGTTTAATCTGATGGTTCAATTGCAGTTGCAGCTGAATCTGATGGTTCAAATTGCAGTTGTAGCTGAATCTAATGGTTCAACTGCAGTTGTAGTTTAATCTGATGATTCAACTGCAGTTGTAGCTGAATCTGATGGTTCAAATTGCAGTTGTAGTTTAATCTGATGGTTCAATTGCAGTTGCAGCTGAATCTGATGGTTCAAATTGCAGTTATAGCTGAATCTAATGGTTCAACTGCAGTTGTAGTTTAATCTGATGATTCAACTGCAGTTGTAGTTTAATCTGATGATTCAAATTGCAGTTGTAGTTTAATCTGATGATTCAAATTGCAGTTGTAGTTTAATCTGATGGTTCAATTTGCAGTTGTAGTTTAATCTGATGGTTCAAATTGCAGTTGTAGTTTAATCTGATGGTTCAATTGCAGTTGCAGCTGAATCTGATGGTTCAAATTGCAGTTTTAGCTGAATCTAATGGTTCAACTGCAGTTGTAGTTTAATCTGATGATTCAACTGCAGTTGTAGTTTAATCTGATGGTTCAAATTGCAGTTGTAGTTTAATCTGATGATTCAAATTGCAGTTGTAGTTTAATCTGATGGTTCAAATTGCAGTTGCAGCTGAATCTGATGGTTCAATTGCAGTTGTAGTTTAATCTGATAGTTCAATTGCAGTTGTAGTTTAATCTGATGGTTCAATTGCAGTTGTAGTTTAATCTAATGGTTCAATTTCAGTTGTAGCTTAATCTAATGGTTCAAATTGCAGTTGCAGCTGAATCTAATGGTTCAATTGAAGTTGTAGTTTAATCTGATGGTTCAATTGCAGTTGCAGCTGAATCTGATGGTTCAAATTGCAGTTGTAGCTGAATCTAATGGTTCAACTGCAGTTGTAGTTTAATCTGATGATTCAACTGCAGTTGTAGTTTAATCTGATGGTTCAATTGCAGTTGTAGTTTAATCTAATGGTTCAAATTGCAGTTGTAGCTGAATCTGATGGTTCAAATTGCAGTTGTAGTTTAATCTAATGGTTCAAATTGCAGTTGTAGCTGAATCTGATGGTTCAAATTGCAGTTGTAGTTTAATCTGATGGTTCAATTGCAGTTGTAGTTTAATCTAATGGTTCAAATTGCAGTTGCAGCTGAATCTAATGGTTCAATTCCAGTTGTAGTTTAATCTGATGGTTCAAATTGCAGTTGCAGCTGAATCTAATGGTTCAATTGCAGTTGTAGTTTAATCTGATGGTTCAATTGCAGTTGCAGCTGAATCTGATGGTTCAATTGCAGTTGTAGTTTAATCTGATGGTTCAATTGCAGTTGTAGCTGAATCTGATGGTTCAATTGAAGTTGCAGCTGAATCTAATGGTTCAATTGCAGTTGTAGTTTAATCTGATGGTTCAAATTGCAGTTGTAGCTGAATCTGATGGTTCAAATTGCAGTTGTAGTTTAATCTGATAATTCAATTGCAGTTGTAGTTTAATCTGATGGTTCAATTGCAGTTGTAGTTTAATCTGATGGTTCAATTGCAGTTGTAGCTGAATCTGATGGTTCAATTGCAGTTGTAGTTTAATCTGATGGTTCAATTGAAGTTGCAGCTGAATCTAATGGTTCAATTGCAGTTGTAGTTTAATCTGATGGTTCAAATTGCAGTTGTAGCTGAATCTGATGGTTCAAATTGCAGTTGTAGCTGAATCTGATGGTTCAAATTGCAGTTGTAGCTGAATCTGATGGTTCAATTGCAGTTGTAGTTTAATCTGATGGTTCAAATTGCAGTTGTAGCTGAATCTGATGGTTCAAATTGCAGTTGTAGCTGAATCTGATGGTTCAACTGCAGTTGTAGTTTAATCTAATGGTTCAATTGCAGTTGCAGCTGAATCTGATGGTTCAATTGCAGTTGTAGTTTAATCTGATGGTTCAATTGCAGTTGTAGTTTAATCTGATGGTTCAAATTGCAGTTGTAGCTGAATCTGATGGTTCAAATTGCAGTTGTAGTTTAATCTAATGGTTCAAATTGCAGTTGTAGCTGAATCTGATGGTTCAAATTGCAGTTGTAGTTTAATCTGATGGTTCAATTGCAGTTGTAGTTTAATCTAATGGTTCAAATTGCAGTTGCAGCTGAATCTAATGGTTCAATTCCAGTTGTAGTTTAATCTGATGGTTCAAATTGCAGTTGCAGCTGAATCTAATGGTTCAATTGCAGTTGTAGTTTAATCTGATGGTTCAATTGCAGTTGCAGCTGAATCTGATGGTTCAATTGCAGTTGTAGTTTAATCTGATGGTTCAATTGCAGTTGTAGCTGAATCTGATGGTTCAATTGAAGTTGCAGCTGAATCTAATGGTTCAAATTGCAGTTGCAGCTGAATCTAATGGTTCAATTGAAGTTGTAGTTTAATCTGATGGTTCAAATTGCAGTTGTAGTTTAATCTGATGATTCAAATTGCAGTTGTAGTTTAATCTGATGGTTCAAATTGCAGTTGCAGCTGAATCTGATGGTTCAATTGCAGTTGTAGTTTAATCTGATAGTTCAATTGCAGTTGTAGTTTAATCTGATGGTTCAATTGCAGTTGTAGTTTAATCTAATGGTTCAATTTCAGTTGTAGCTTAATCTAATGGTTCAAATTGCAGTTGCAGCTGAATCTAATGGTTCAATTGAAGTTGTAGTTTAATCTGATGGTTCAATTGCAGTTGCAGCTGAATCTGATGGTTCAAATTGCAGTTGTAGCTGAATCTAATGGTTCAACTGCAGTTGTAGTTTAATCTGATGATTCAACTGCAGTTGTAGTTTAATCTGATGGTTCAATTGCAATTGTAGTTTAATCTAATGGTTCAAATTGCAGTTGTAGCTGAATCTGATGGTTCAAATTGCAGTTGTAGTTTAATCTGATGGTTCAATTGCAGTTGTAGTTTAATCTGATGGTTCAACTGCAGTTGTAGTTTAATCTGATGGTTCAAATTGCAGTTGTAGTTTAATCTGATGATTCAAATTGCAGTTGTAGTTTAATCTGATGGTTCAAATTGCAGTTGCAGCTGAATCTGATGGTTCAATTGCAGTTGTAGTTTAATCTGATAGTTCAATTGCAGTTGTAGTTTAATCTGATGGTTCAATTGCAGTTGTAGTTTAATCTGATAGTTCAATTGCAGTTGTAGTTTAATCTGATGGTTCAATTGCAGTTGTAGTTTAATCTGATGGTTCAATTGCAGTTGTAGTTTAATCTGATGGTTCAAATTGCAGTTGTAGTTTAATCTGATGATTCAAATTGCAGTTGTAGTTTAATCTGATGGTTCAATTGCAGTTGTAGTTTAATCTGATGATTCAACTGCAGTTGTAGTTTAATCTGATGATTCAACTGCAGTTGTAGTTTAATCTGATGGTTCAAATTGCAGTTGTAGTTTAATCTGATGATTCAAATTGCAGTTGTAGTTTAATCTGATGGTTCAAATTGCAGTTGCAGCTGAATCTGATGGTTCAAATTGCAGTTGTAGCTGAATCTGATGGTTCAAATTGCAGTTGCAGCTGAATCTGATGGTTCAATTGCAGTTGTAGTTTAATCTGATAGTTCAATTGCAGTTGTAGTTTAATCTGATGGTTCAATTGCAGTTGTAGTTTAATCTAATGGTTCAATTTCAGTTGTAGCTTAATCTAATGGTTCAAATTGCAGTTGCAGCTGAATCTAATGGTTCAATTGAAGTTGTAGTTTAATCTGATGGTTCAATTGCAGTTGCAGCTGAATCTGATGGTTCAAATTGCAGTTGTAGCTGAATCTAATGGTTCAACTGCAGTTGTAGTTTAATCTGATGATTCAACTGCAGTTGTAGCTGAATCTGATGGTTCAAATTGCAGTTGTAGTTTAATCTGATGGTTCAATTGCAGTTGCAGCTGAATCTGATGGTTCAAATTGCAGTTATAGCTGAATCTAATGGTTCAACTGCAGTTGTAGTTTAATCTGATGATTCAACTGCAGTTGTAGTTTAATCTGATGATTCAAATTGCAGTTGTAGTTTAATCTGATGATTCAAATTGCAGTTGTAGTTTAATCTGATGGTTCAATTTGCAGTTGTAGTTTAATCTGATGGTTCAAATTGCAGTTGTAGTTTAATCTGATGGTTCAATTGCAGTTGCAGCTGAATCTGATGGTTCAAATTGCAGTTTTAGCTGAATCTAATGGTTCAACTGCAGTTGTAGTTTAATCTGATGATTCAACTGCAGTTGTAGTTTAATCTGATGGTTCAAATTGCAGTTGTAGTTTAATCTGATGATTCAAATTGCAGTTGTAGTTTAATCTGATGGTTCAAATTGCAGTTGTAGCTGAATCTGATGGTTCAATTGCAGTTGTAGTTTAATCTGATAGTTCAATTGCAGTTGTAGTTTAATCTGATGGTTCAATTGCAGTTGTAGTTTAATCTAATGGTTCAATTTCAGTTGTAGCTTAATCTAATGGTTCAAATTGCAGTTGCAGCTGAATCTAATGGTTCAATTGAAGTTGTAGTTTAATCTGATGGTTCAATTGCAGTTGCAGCTGAATCTGATGGTTCAAATTGCAGTTGTAGCTGAATCTAATGGTTCAACTGCAGTTGTAGTTTAATCTGATGATTCAACTGCAGTTGTAGTTTAATCTGATGGTTCAATTGCAGTTGTAGTTTAATCTAATGGTTCAAATTGCAGTTGTAGCTGAATCTGATGGTTCAAATTGCAGTTGTAGTTTAATCTAATGGTTCAAATTGCAGTTGTAGCTGAATCTGATGGTTCAAATTGCAGTTGTAGTTTAATCTGATGGTTCAATTGCAGTTGTAGTTTAATCTAATGGTTCAAATTGCAGTTGCAGCTGAATCTAATGGTTCAATTCCAGTTGTAGTTTAATCTGATGGTTCAAATTGCAGTTGCAGCTGAATCTAATGGTTCAATTGCAGTTGTAGTTTAATCTGATGGTTCAATTGCAGTTGCAGCTGAATCTGATGGTTCAATTGCAGTTGTAGTTTAATCTGATGGTTCAATTGCAGTTGTAGTTTAATCTAATGGTTCAAATTGCAGTTGTAGTTTAATCTGATGGTTCAATTGCAGTTGTAGCTGAATCTGATGGTTCAATTGAAGTTGCAGCTGAATCTAATGGTTCAATTGCAGTTGTAGTTTAATCTGATGGTTCAAATTGCAGTTGTAGCTGAATCTGATGGTTCAAATTGCAGTTGTAGTTTAATCTGATAATTCAATTGCAGTTGTAGTTTAATCTGATGGTTCAATTGCAGTTGTAGTTTAATCTGATGGTTCAATTGCAGTTGTAGCTGAATCTGATGGTTCAATTGCAGTTGTAGTTTAATCTGATGGTTCAATTGAAGTTGCAGCTGAATCTAATGGTTCAATTGCAGTTGTAGTTTAATCTGATGGTTCAAATTGCAGTTGTAGCTGAATCTGATGGTTCAAATTGCAGTTGTAGCTGAATCTGATGGTTCAAATTGCAGTTGTAGCTGAATCTGATGGTTCAATTGCAGTTGTAGTTTAATCTGATGGTTCAAATTGCAGTTGTAGCTGAATCTGATGGTTCAAATTGCAGTTGTAGCTGAATCTGATGGTTCAACTGCAGTTGTAGTTTAATCTAATGGTTCAATTGCAGTTGCAGCTGAATCTGATGGTTCAATTGCAGTTGTAGTTTAATCTGATGGTTCAATTGCAGTTGTAGTTTAATCTGATGGTTCAAATTGCAGTTGTAGCTGAATCTGATGGTTCAAATTGCAGTTGTAGTTTAATCTAATGGTTCAAATTGCAGTTGTAGCTGAATCTGATGGTTCAAATTGCAGTTGTAGTTTAATCTGATGGTTCAATTGCAGTTGTAGTTTAATCTAATGGTTCAAATTGCAGTTGCAGCTGAATCTAATGGTTCAATTCCAGTTGTAGTTTAATCTGATGGTTCAAATTGCAGTTGCAGCTGAATCTAATGGTTCAATTGCAGTTGTAGTTTAATCTGATGGTTCAATTGCAGTTGCAGCTGAATCTGATGGTTCAATTGCAGTTGTAGTTTAATCTGATGGTTCAATTGCAGTTGTAGCTGAATCTGATGGTTCAATTGAAGTTGCAGCTGAATCTAATGGTTCAATTGCAGTTGTAGTTTAATCTGATGGTTCAAATTGCAGTTGTAGCTGAATCTGATGGTTCAAATTGCAGTTGTAGTTTAATCTGATAATTCAATTGCAGTTGTAGTTTAATCTGATGATTCAACTGCAGTTGTAGTTTAATCTGATGGTTCAAATTGCAGTTGTAGTTTAATCTGATGATTCAAATTGCAGTTGTAGTTTAATCTGATGGTTCAAATTGCAGTTGCAGCTGAATCTGATGGTTCAATTGCAGTTGTAGTTTAATCTGATAGTTCAATTGCAGTTGTAGTTTAATCTGATGGTTCAATTGCAGTTGTAGTTTAATCTAATGGTTCAATTTCAGTTGTAGCTTAATCTAATGGTTCAAATTGCAGTTGCAGCTGAATCTAATGGTTCAATTGAAGTTGTAGTTTAATCTGATGGTTCAATTGCAGTTGCAGCTGAATCTGATGGTTCAAATTGCAGTTGTAGCTGAATCTAATGGTTCAACTGCAGTTGTAGTTTAATCTGATGATTCAACTGTAGTTGTAGTTTAATCTGATGGTTCAATTGCAGTTGTAGTTTAATCTAATGGTTCAAATTGCAGTTGTAGTTTAATCTAATGGTTCAAATTGCAGTTGTAGCTGAATCTGATGGTTCAAATTGCAGTTGTAGTTTAATCTGATGGTTCAATTGCAGTTGTAGTTTAATCTAATGGTTCAAATTGCAGTTGCAGCTGAATCTAATGGTTCAATTCCAGTTGTAGTTTAATCTGATGGTTCAAATTGCAGTTGCAGCTGAATCTAATGGTTCAATTGCAGTTGTAGTTTAATCTGATGGTTCAATTGCAGTTGCAGCTGAATCTGATGGTTCAATTGCAGTTGTAGTTTAATCTGATGGTTCAATTGCAGTTGTAGCTGAATCTGATGGTTCAATTGAAGTTGCAGCTGAATCTAATGGTTCAATTGCAGTTGTAGTTTAATCTGATGGTTCAAATTGCAGTTGTAGCTGAATCTGATGGTTCAAATTGCAGTTGTAGTTTAATCTGATAATTCAATTGCAGTTGTAGTTTAATCTGATGGTTCAATTGCAGTTGTAGTTTAATCTGATGGTTCAATTGCAGTTGTAGCTGAATCTGATGGTTCAATTGCAGTTGTAGTTTAATCTGATGGTTCAATTGAAGTTGCAGCTGAATCTAATGGTTCAATTGCAGTTGTAGTTTAATCTGATGGTTCAAATTGCAGTTGTAGCTGAATCTGATGGTTCAAATTGCAGTTGTAGCTGAATCTGATGGTTCAAATTGCAGTTGTAGCTGAATCTGATGGTTCAATTGCAGTTGCAGCTGAATCTAATGGTTCAATTGAAGTTGCAGCTGAATCTAATGGTTCAATTGCAGTTGTAGTTTAATCTGATGGTTCAAATTGCAGTTGTAGCTGAATCTGATGGTTCAAATTGCAGTTGTAGCTGAATCTGATGGTTCAACTGCAGTTGTAGTTTAATCTAATGGTTCAATTGCAGTTGCAGCTGAATCTGATGGTTCAATTGCAGTTGTAGTTTAATCTGATGGTTCAATTGCAGTTGTAGTTTAATCTGATGGTTCAATTGCAGTTGTAGCTGAATCTGATGGTTCAATTGCAGTTGTAGTTTAATCTGATGGTTCAATTGAAGTTGCAGCTGAATCTGATGGTTCAATTGAAGTTGCAGCTGAATCTAATGGTTCAATTGCAGTTGTAGTTTAATCTGATGGTTCAAATTGCAGTTGTAGCTGAATCTGATGGTTCAAATTGCAGTTGTAGCTGAATCTGATGGTTCAACTGCAGTTGTAGTTTAATCTAATGGTTCAATTGCAGTTGCAGCTGAATCTGATGGTTCAATTGCAGTTGTAGCTGAATCTGATGGTTCAAATTGCAGTTGTAGTTTAATCTGATGGTTCAATTGCAGTTGTAGCTGAATCTGATGGTTCAATTGCAGTTGTAGTTTAATCTGATGGTTCAATTGAAGTTGCAGCTGAATCTAATGGTTCAATTGCAGTTGTAGTTTAATCTGATGGTTCAAATTGCAGTTGTAGTTTAATCTAATGGTTCAATTGCAGTTGCAGCTGAATCTGATGGTTCAATTGCAGTTGTAGTTTAATCTGATGGTTCAATTGCAGTTGTAGTTTAATCTGATGGTTCAATTGCAGTTGTAGTTTAATCTGATGGTTCAAATTGCAGTTGTAGCTGAATCTGATGGTTCAAATTGCAGTTGTAGCTGAATCTAATGGTTCAACTGCAGTTGTAGCTGAATCTGATGGTTCAACTGCAGTTGTAGTTTAATCTAATGGTTCAAATTGCAGTTGCAGCTGAATCTGATGGTTCAATTGCAGTTGTAGTTTAATCTGATGGTTCAATTGCAGTTGTAGTTTAATCTGATGGTTCAATTGCAGTTGTAGTTTAATCTGATGGTTCAAATTGCAGTTGTAGTTTAATCTGATGGTTCAAATTGCAGTTGTAGCTGAATCTGATGGTTCAACTGCAGTTGTAGTTTAATCTGATGGTTCAATTGCAGTTGTAGTTTAATCTAATGGTTCAAATTGCAGTTACAGCTGAATCTAATGGTTCAATTCCAGTTGTAGTTTAATCTGATGGTTCAAATTGCAGTTGCAGCTGAATCTAATGGTTCAATTGCAGTTGTAGTTTAATCTGATGGTTCAATTGCAGTTGCAGCTGAATCTGATGGTTCAATTGCAGTTGTAGTTTAATCTGATGGTTCAATTGCAGTTGTAGCTGAATCTGATGGTTCAATTGAAGTTGCAGCTGAATCTAATGGTTCAATTGCAGTTGTAGTTTAATCTGATGGTTCAAATTGCAGTTGTAGCTGAATCTGATGGTTCAAATTGCAGTTGTAGTTTAATCTGATAATTCAATTGCAGTTGTAGTTTAATCTGATGGTTCAATTGCAGTTGTAGTTTAATCTAATGGTTCAAATTGCAGTTGTAGCTGAATCTAATGGTTCAATTGCAGTTGTAGTTTAATCTGATGGTTCAAATTGCAGTTGCAGCTGAATCTAATGGTTCAATTGCAGTTGTAGTTTAATCTGATGGTTCAATTGCAGTTGCAGCTGAATCTGATGGTTCAATTGCAGTTGTAGTTTAATCTGATGGTTCAATTGCAGTTGTAGTTTAATCTGATGGTTCAATTGAAGTTGCAGCTGAATCTGATGGTTCAATTGCAGTTGTAGTTTAATCTGATGGTTCAAATTGCAGTTGTAGCTGAATCTGATGGTTCAAATTGCAGTTGTAGTTTAATCTGATAATTCAATTGCAGTTGTAGTTTAATCTGATGGTTCAATTGCAGTTGTAGTTTAATCTGATGGTTCAAATTGCAGTTGTAGCTGAATCTGATGGTTCAAATTGCAGTTGTAGTTTAATCTGATAATTCAATTGCAGTTGTAGTTTAATCTGATGGTTCAATTGCAGTTGTAGTTTAATCTGATGGTTCAATTGCAGTTGTAGCTGAATCTGATGGTTCAAATTGCAGTTGTAGTTTAATCTGATGGTTCAATTGCAGTTGTAGCTGAATCTGATGGTTCAATTGCAGTTGTAGTTTAATCTGATGGTTCAATTGAAGTTGCAGCTGAATCTAATGGTTCAATTGCAGTTGTAGTTTAATCTGATGGTTCAAATTGCAGTTGTAGCTGAATCTGATGGTTCAAATTGCAGTTGTAGCTGAATCTGATGGTTCAAATTGCAGTTGTAGCTGAATCTGATGGTTCAACTGCAGTTGTAGTTTAATCTGATGGTTCAATTGCAGTTGTAGTTTAATCTGATGGTTCAAATTGCAGTTGTAGCTGAATCTGATAATTCAATTGCAGTTGTAGTTTAATCTGATGGTTCAATTGCAGTTGTAGCTGAATCTGATGGTTCAATTGCAGTTGTAGTTTAATCTGATGGTTCAATTGCAGTTGTAGTTTAATCTGATAATTCAATTGCAGTTCTCGTGGAATCTGTTTCGGCTCAAAATTTGATTTGAAGATTGGATTCGGCTTAGAATTTGGTATTAAGAACTTTTTGAATAGCTACGAAATAAACCTTTCAAAAAAAAAGTGGGGGATTCCCTAGATAGATTCTCTCAACCCAAATAATAAATATTAAATTTTATTAAAAAGAATCATTTTCGAAAGATTTATATTTGCGCAAGTATTTATTATTTGCCTAAAATATTAGAAGTACTGGCTTGCTTATATAATTACTAAGCTAATTAAGTTTATAGCAAATGTAAAATATTTTTTAAATATCTTGTTCAAAAAGATGAATCAAACGAAGCGCAAATGCTTATGTTACCAACTAATCAATTAAAACACTAGATTGCGCGCATCATTAAATCACTTTCTTAGATTATTTGGTCCAAAATACATTTTTATACCAAAAAAACAAAGAGAGCTTAATAAAATAAATTATTTATTAAAAAATAATGTCATTATACTCTTTTTTGCTTTCACTTCTTTAGTATGTATGAAATTTTATTCAATGAAAAGAATTTTGAAAATTTTGATCGTTTTTCTCTCAAAAAAATGGACCAACTTTTTACTCATCTTGGTCCAAAAATGAAGCCGTAATAAATTTATGTTTAATTATATAAAAAATAGGATTTTTAAAAATATTACAAAATTTTACATATTAATTTGAAATACTGAATAAACAAGAGTAAAGTCAATAATCTTTGATTTTTATGCTAGTTATCTGATAACTATTTGACTGAAAGAGACTTTTTTGATTTAACGTTGTTTAAAAAAAGTAAACACATTATTAATAAAAAAAATACATTTTTCTAAAAATTCAGCAGTCAAATCCAAATATAAATTGTCCATATCAATTTACTACATGTTTTCCAAATAGTATTATAATATTGCGCAAAAAATTTGGGCCAGTTTTTTAAAAATTGGATTTTAACATTTTCGTTAATATTATCTAAAGATTTTCAATATCTTATTTGAAATAATTGAAGTAATACATTGATTAAATTGTATGATGTTATGAAAGGTTAAAAAAAAAAAAAACTATTTTTTTCTTAAAATTTATCAGTCAAAACTATTAGCCACAATTTTAAGGAAATTAATACCATTTATATAATACAATAATTATATATAGTTATAAAAATTTGGGCCAGTTTTTATATAAATTAATTTGAAATTACAATAAAGCTCTCTTGAAAATTTGAAATAAATAATTTTACAGTAAGGTTGTAAAATTCAAAAACGTCTCAAAAGAGGAAAATCTACTTTTTCATAGAAAACGATTAAAATGAATTTAAAATAAAAGTCAAAATAACGAATTTAATTCAAATTTGGATTTTCTTTTATAGCGTTGCAAAAATGGAAAATCCACTTTTTGAATTATGCTCATTTTTTCAAATAGAGATAGGAAAGCACTATTTGATGAATATAATGTCGCAAACAGTTGTGTGATAAACTTAATCATGGAAATATTATTTCTTAAAATGGCAGGTTTAAACAAGATTTTCTCTCTATTTCTTTATTTCTTTCATTTTTATTAATGAAAATTTTTTTCTCAAAAAGTCGATTTTCCTATTTTGAAACGTTTTCCAATTTTGAAACCTTACTGTAATTTTGAGAGGAATATTCATAAACAAATAAAAACAAAAATTTATCAACAGATTAATGAAGATATTTAGTATAATTAGTATTTCTTTGTTTATAAAACTCGAATTTAATACAATACCTTTAAAGCAAAAAAATGAGGACTTTTTATAAAATGAAAATGCTTTAAGCATTATTAGCGCATCTTGAAAAAACTTACATTGAATTTTATTTTATGATATTTTATATATATATCAAATATTTAAGTTTTTTTTAACAATTAAATAAAACATCGATGCACAGTTTTATGTTATATATAATATAATATAATATTATTTTAAATTATTCTGTCTATATATTTATCTATCTTGATCTTTACTTTTTTTACATCACATTTTTATTAACGTAACATTTTAACGTAACTTTTTATAAAATCAAAAATTTTGATGTAAATCAGTTATTTATGTTTAAAACAATATTTTTATTCATAATCTAAAGATAAAAACTATTTTTCATTAACTCTTGCTAATTTTGATCAAAAAACTATGCTATTGCAGATGATTATATCTGATAGATATAATTAGAAGCAAAATATCATAGAAAAAAAGGTTTTGTACATCGGTACTATTATAAAATAATTCAAATACATCGAATAAATAAATCAAAACGATTTGGCCAATCATAACTAGTCGAAATAAAATCAGAATTTATAATAAATATAAAGTGCCATTTTACACCATCAAAAGAATGATCAAAGAAATATCAAAGTTTTAATAATTTATTAGCAATAATAAATGAAAAAAAATTTTTTCTGCTTTATATTCATGCTTTATTTATTTTAATTGATTAAATTTTTGAAGATAAAAATATTTTTCAAAGAAAAAAATTAACGGAAAATTACATATGTATTTACATATGTAATTTCTATCGTCCTGTGTAATTACATTGTATATACAAAAAGTAAAGATTAATCTATCTCTATATAATTCGAAAAATAATTAAAAAATAATAATTATATTTTTTTATTATTTTAATATTAAATATAACTATATATTAATATTTAAAATAAATTATATTTACATAAAACAACATTATGATTGAGATATTTTGATTTAATTGGAAATAAAAAAAATATTGAAAAAGTTCAGTTGACCTACTCTTTAAATATCTTTTTATTTTTGAGTTTATTCAAAAACATAAATTTTGATTTTTATACTTTACTATAAAAAATATATGAAATATTTCATAAAATCTTAAAATATATAAAATTTAAATATTGAATGCGTTATTGAATTCAATAGAATTGATTCTGTTGAACCGTAAAAGTTATGTTATTTATTCATATCGCCAAAATACAAATGATACGGAAGCTTTGAATGAATGTAGATAGGTAGTAGATATAATATTAATATGTATTTATCAAAAAATTGGTTAAAAATCTGGTAACTAATGAATTATTATATTTATATAAATAAAATAGCTTAAATAAAAGAAAAAAAGCTGGTAAATACCTTGTAGAACTTTATTTATTTAATAGCAGGTGATTGATAAATAATTATAAAAAGATTTATAAAGAATTATTATAAGAACGGTGATTAATCAATAAAATACAAGTAATTTGTTGCTAAAACATCAGTAGTCAAACAATAAAACATTGGAAGTTATTATATACAATTCTAGTAATTACTTTGAAATGAATCTGTAAATTCAGTGGTGGAGACTGAAAATAAATCAATTAATCAATTATGATCTATAATTAATAAATAGTATGGTTATATATTTTAAAAGAAGTAATATAGCGATAAATAGCTTGAAAATTAAAAACAAAAATTTTTATTCAAAAAGTTGGTGTCAAAAAAAATAGCGGTTGCGTAACGTATTACATTTGTACCTTAAAATAAAAAAAATACGTTATTTCAAGTCGGAACCCATCTATTATTTGTTATAATTTCTCAAAATTTTAATGAAAGCAAAATTTTTATATATCAAAAATTTTTAATTTGACAATTTTGAGCAAAATCCCAAATCGCAGTCATAAAATAAACTATAAAATATATGCATAAAATGAATTCTTTTTTGTTCCGGACTTTTAACAAGATATGCAAATAATTTGATAGGATGAAGATATCTTCTATAATTTATCAAAGAATAGCATAATATAATATAATTAAATCATATTCATAGCTAATCAAATAATCATTTGATTTTCATTTAATAGAAATATAGTATTTGAACCAATTTAAGTTATGAAAAAAGATATATGTATTTATTAATAATGTAATAATATTATATAAAAAGTAATTTTTAGTTAAAATAGAATATTTATACAGATATTATGATTTTAAATTATCAAAACCTCATATCAATTTAAAAATCTATTTATCTTTATAGATATACATTTTTCTCAGATATTTTTTAATTATTTAACAATTAATTATAATATTTCACATTATTATATTTATTATAAATGCAAAATATTACTTCTTAAATAAATGAAAGAATACATAAAAATATGAAATGTGATATAAAAACTTTTTTATATTTTTTTTTTATTTCATGAATTTTTTGTGAACATTTGAAATGGTTATTTTATGAATTTATCAATTACATTGAAATGTTAAAAATCTCTTTTTTTAGTGATCAATCTTTTGCGGGGCTGGAACCAGCCCCGCAAAAGATTGATCGTTATGGGGGCGAAGCCCCCATTAAAAACATTTAAAATTTATTCTTTCTTTTCAGATTATATATTTCTTTTGGAAAAATCTATAAAGTATTAATTATTTAATTATTTCCAAAGTTCATTAGCATATTAATCTATTAAACCTTTAAAACGCTCTTTTGAAATTTTATGAAATCTTTTCTTACATTTGACAAAAATAATTCTGTTTTCTTAAATTTTTATAAAATTGATCTTTCATATAAAATACCCAAAACCACTAGATATACATACTTAAATAAAATCTTTTTTTTAGTTTCTGGTTTGACTGAATTTCATTCATATCTAAAAACTCAATCATAGTTCGTTATTTCTAAAATTATTCTTATTAACCAATATAAAATATCGTGGCAACAGCACTTTTTTATAATATTTTCATATAGATGATATCTTTAATCATTTTCAAATTTGGATCATATTTCACACTTATGTATTTCTTTAATCATTAAAATACTTCACACTTATGACAATTTTATTAATCATTAAAAATAAATAGATAGTAAAAAACTAATGTTTCATTTTAATTTTAACTTTTTAAGTGGCTATTTGGCAACATTGTGACAGCCTTTCTAGTTTAAATTAACATTTATCTCATTGAAAAATAGATTTTTTTCTATTCAGTGAGTGTACATCGCTCAGAAAGATATTAATTCCATCCTCAGTATCTTCAATTGGTAGAAGTGCTTTTGCTTCATGCGAATCATTAGAAGAAGTAGATTTTGAGAATAAATCTTCTCTAACTTTAATCAAAGAATCATGTTTTAGAGATTGTAAATCATTAAAACAAATAACTATTCCTTCTTTTGTTCATGGTTATGGTCATATGGCAAATAGTGTTCACGGTTATCCTAATGACACTTGATCGTGGAGTTGAAATCTACTAATCTGATGCATATTTTTAATTCACTATAACATGCCGAAAAGTATGGATGAATATTACAAAGAGAGCAGAAAAGCTTGTCGATAATGCCATCAAAGAGTTTTTCTTCTTCTATTCGTTATATGTATAAACAATGCAAGACATACTAAAAAATGACTATAATTTAATCTTTTTATATTATTTTAGCAAAATGAATATATATTGATGAGAAAAAGTTCAAAAAGTGAACGATTTGAGAGATTTTGAAATTTTTTGAATTTTTGTGAAGTTTACAAAAAAAAAATAATTGTTGATGAATTTTCAAAAGATTCAATGCATTTTTGATGAAAAATTATTACATTTTTGCAATCCTTACTTAAATAAGAGTATTCAAAGATTTGAATTTCATTTGATTTCAAAAGAATATCCAAAATCATTATCAAATCTCCAAAGAAAAAATAAATACAATATAATTGTCGTCGGAGAATATATTATGCCAAAAAATGAATGTAATACGTCAGATTTCTACATAATTATCTTTGATTATACCTTGTTATTAATTCCTTCATCAGACTTTCCATCGCTTTTTCCATATTTTGAATTAAATTCTGAATCAATATTCTATTGTATATCAGAAGATGTCAAAAATAAAATAAATCAATCAGGAAAACAAAGAAATCATTTCCGTTTTTCAGAAGAAAAAGATCGTTTACTCATTGAAAAAATGTCCACTTCATTTCTATCGAAATTTAAGCTTGATCTTTCAAATATCGATCCTGAAATTATTCCAACAATTAAATTCACATGGAAAATCATTCAAAAAAGTGTTTCTTTTTTTATGATAAAAATTGGCTTTTTGAATGCGAAATATGATCGAAACATTCATTTATCTGATTATTTAAAAAGTGGCATTGAAGATAAAGAAATGAAGAGTGACGAATTCATTGAGCTCAAACTTTATAATCGAGGAAGTTTATCATCAATTTATTTGGCATATCTGATTGAAAGAGAGGAAATTTGCTTGATGAAAATGTTTTTGAGAGCCTCAGAAGAAGAGAAGTTGTTTCGACGTGAACATGAAAATTATCTCAATATTAAACACCCTCTTCATCCCAGATATTTTGGAAATACGAAGTATTTATCATATAATTGTTTACTGATTGAATATTTAGAAGGAAGAACATTGGATGAAATTGATTTTGCAAGTCAATCAACGAAAGACATCATGAAAATCATATTTGAAATCATGATAATTCTTGCGTATCTTCATCATCATGGATATATATACCGAGACTTAAAGCCAAACAATGTAATTGTTGATAAAAACAGCACAGTTTATCTTATTGATTTTGATCGAATGATCAAAAGTTCATCACTTAAGTCAGATCAAAAGATGACAATCAATTTTTTCGGAGATTACATCGCACCAGAAATTTTGAATGGAGAAGCATTCACATATAAATCAGATATTTATTCACTTGGAAAAGTTATTGAATTTATCTTTTCAAATGTTTGTTCTCAAGAATTCATCAAAATTCAACAAATATTTTCGAAATGCATTAGTTCAAAGGAAGAAGAAAGGCCAAGCATTTCACAATTAGTTAACACATTTTATTTTGATGTTTTTTCAGCTGAGTTCGGAATTAATGATTTGAAAACCAAATTTAATTTTGAAAACGATGTTTTCACTTTTTATCTGTTTATGATTGCAGAGTATCAGAATGCAAATACGCAAATTAAGCTTGCATATATTTATGAGCATGGTTATAATTTATATAAAGATAAATCTAGCAATAGTCGGTATTTAAAATCTGACTATTCACAAAAATATAAGAAGGACTCTCAATGTATACCACAAGATATAAGTAAAGCAATTCATTGTTTCACGCTTGCTGCAAATCAAAATAATTCAAATGCACAATTTAATCTTGGAGTCATTTATTCCAATGGAGAATATATTTCAAAAGATATGAATAAAGCTATTCATTATTATACACTTGCAGCAAAGCAAAATCATCCAAAAGCACAATATAATCTTGGAGCGATTTATGATAATGGTGAATACATTACTCAAGACATCAATAAAGCAATTCATTATTATACACTTGCTGCAAATCAAAATCTTTCCAGAGCCCAATATAATCTTGGAATAATTTATTCAGATGGAGAATGTATTACAAAAGATATGAATAAAGCTATTCATTATTATACACTTGCAGCAAAGCAAAATCATCCAAAAGCACAATATAATCTAGGAGTGATTTATGAAAATGGTGAATACATTACTCAAGACATCAATAAAGCAATTTATTATTATACTCTTGCTGCAAATCAAAATCTTTCCAGAGCCCAATATAATCTTGGAGTTATATACTCAGATGAAATATATGTTACCAGAGACATCAATAAAGCAATTCATTATTTCACACTTGCTGCAAATCAAAATCATTCCAAAGCACAATTTAAACTTGGCTTAATTTATTACAAAGGTGTATATATTAAAAGAGACATAAATAAAGCAATTTATTACTTCACACTTGCTGCAAATCAAAATGAATCAAATGCACAATTTAATCTTGGAGTTATTTATTATGATGGAGAATTTGTTACAAAAGACATAAATAAAGCCATTCATTATTACACACATGCTGCTAATCAAAATGTGTTATATGCACAATTTAATCTTGGAGTTATTTACGCTGATGGAAAATATGTTACAAGAGACATAAATAAAGCAATTCATTATTTCACACTTGCCGCAAATCAGAAATATTCAATAGCGCAGTATCATCTAGGAATCTTGTACCTTGAAGGAAAGTATGTTACAAGAGACATTAATAAAGCAATCCATTATTTCACACTTGCTGCAAATCAAAATCATCCTAAAGCACAAATTATACTTGGTTTTATTTACTCGGATGGAGAATGTATTACAAAAGATATGAATAAAGCAATTCATTATTATACTCTTGCTGCAAATCAAAATGATTCAGATGCCCAATTTTTTCTTGGATTAATATATGATAACGGAGAAGATATTACACGCGACATCAATAAAGCAATTCATTATTATACACTTGCTGCAAATCAAAATGATTCAAATGCACAATATAATCTTGGAATAATTTATTCAGATGGAGAATGTATTACAAAAGATATGAATAAAGCAATTTATTATTTCACACTTGCTGCAAATCAAAATCATCCAAAAGCACAATATAATCTAGGAGTGATTTATGATAATGGCGAATATATTAAGCGAGAAATAAATAAAGCAATTCATTATTATACACTTGCTGCAAATCAAAATAATTCAAATGCACAATATAATCTTGGAATAGTTTATTCGGATAATAAATATGTTAAAATAGACATAAATAAAGCAATCCATTATTTCACACTTGCTGCAAATCAAAATAATTCAGATGCACAATTAAAGCTTGGCGTAATTTATTCTAATGGGAAATATGGTGATAGAGACATAAATAAAGCAATCCATTATTTGACACGTGCTGCAAATCAAAATAATTCAGATGCACAATTTGGTCTTGGAATAATTTATTTTTATGGATATTTCGTTCCAAGGAATATAAAGAAAGGAATATATTTGATTACAATTTCTGCAATGAATGGATATAATCCAGCAAATTTTCATGTTGGTTATTTTTATCATAGAGGCATGTATATGAAAAGAGATATAAATAAAGCTATCCATTACTACAAAGAGGCATCATCGTTCAATAATCAATATGCCAAAAACAATCTAGGAATTCTTTTCAAGAACGGTTATAAAGATGAAGTTGTAAAAAAGGTTGGTTTATCTATTGAATATTTCAAAGAAGCGATTCGTCAGAAAGATGACGAAGTAAGCATGTATAATTTAGCTCACCTTTATTTCTACGAAGATCCAATCAAGGATAGTATTGACAAATCGATTGAATTATTGATTCACTCAATTGAAAAAGGTTTTCAACAATCAAAAGAATTGTTATGCCTAGTTCTACTTAAAAAGCATAATTTTAATTTGGATGCAATCAAAGAAGAAATAGAGAATCGATCATCTGAAATAAAGGGCCAAATATCATCTGAAATTTGTAATATTATTAAAAACTCAAGATCATTTGAGCCAAAATATTATAAGGTCCGATATGAATATAACAAAAATATTGATTTCCTTTATAGAAACGATTTACAGCCTCAAATTTCGAAAATAATGCATGATTCTGAAATGATTACAAATTCAATACCAAATCCACGTATTCCTACCATTTCAAAATTGTTTTATGATGGATTTGGTTTTGAAATTTAAAACGAAAAAGTTGTTAAAAATAATATTTTAATTGAAATCATCGATATTTTTAAAAAAGGCGACATTGTTAAAAGATATAAATGCAACCCAGTGACAACGATTTTGAGCAGTTTTACATTCGAGTATAATGAACAAAATAAACCAGCAATAATTTCACTTCCGCGAGGCGAGTACAAACTCGAAGTCTGGGGTGCAAAAGGAGGCGACTCAACTGGCAATGGTGATTGTAAACGGCATGGCAAACGAGGTAGTAAATCAGCTAAAGGAGGTTTAGGAGGTTATTCACGCGGAATTCTGAGCCTGGCCAAGAATGAGACTGCTTACGTTTACGTTGGTGAAGAAGGAAAACAATCGGAGTCGTCTGACGGTTCGACTACGAATGGAGGCTTCCCTGACGGAGGGGGAGCAAGAACGGGCCACGATTCTAGTTTCACGACTGTTCCAGGTACAGGAGGCGGTTCTACTTCAATTCGAATCGGAAGCGACACACTCTACAACCGCGTGATTGTCGCTGGCGGAGGTGGTGGAGCAAGCGGCGATCCCAGCTATGTTAACCCCGGCGGTTTTGGAGGAGGCCTGAATGGAGGCAACTGCACCTATAAAGAATCACTCCAGAACCAGGGCGCCGGCACTCAGACAGGCAGCACGCGTGG